>WNGS01168596.1:8114-34467 GCA_020271785.1 Procambarus virginalis | reverse complement strand
AAGCACCACCGTGTGTAACAGTAAACACCGCTGTATGTAACAGTAAGCACCACCGTGTGTAACAGTAAGTACCACCGTGTGTAAATGTAAGCACCACCATGTGTAACAGTAAGCACCACCGTGTGTAACCGTAAGCACCACTGTGTGTAACAGTAAGCACCACTGTGTGTAACAGTAAGCACCAACGTGTGTAACCGTAAGCACCACTGTGTGTAACAGTAAACACCGCTGTATGTAACAGTAAGCACCACCGTGTGTAACAGTAAGCACCACTTTGTGTAACAGTAAGCACCACCGTGTGTAACAGTAAGCACCACCGTGTGTAACAGTAAGCACCACCGTGTGTAACAGTAAACACCACCGTGTGTAACAGTAAGCACCACCGTGTGTAACAGTAAGCACCACCGTGTGTAACAGTAAGTACCACCGTGTGTAACAGTAAGCACCACCGTGTGTAACAGTAAGCACCACCGTATGGTACAGTAAGCACCACCGTGTGTAACAGTAAGCACCACCGTGTGTAACAGTAAGTACCACCGTGTGTAACAGTAAGCACCACCGTGTGTAACAGTAAGCACCACCGTGTGTAACAGTAAGCACCACCGTGTGTAACAGTAAGCACCACCGTGTGTAACAGTAAGTACCACCATGTGTAACAGTAAGCACCACCGTGTGTAACAGTAAGCACCACCGTGTGTAACAGTGAGCACCACTGTGTGTAACAGTAAGCACCACCGTGTGTAACAGTAAGCACCACTGTGTGTAACAGTAAGCACCACTGTGTGTAACAGTAAGCACCACCATGTGTAACAGTAAGTACCACCATGTGTAACAGTAAGCACCACCGTATGTAACAGTAAGCACCACCGTGTGTAACAGTAAGCACCACTGTGTGTAACAGTAAGCACCACCGTGTGTAACAGTAAGTACCACCGTGTGTAACAGTAAGCACCACCGTGTGTAACAGTAAGCACCACCGTGTGTAACAGTAAGCACCACCGTGTGTAACAGTAAGCACCACCGTGTGTAACAGTAAGCACCACCGTGTGTAACAGTAAGCACCACCGTGTGTAACAGTAAGCACCACCGTGTGTAACAGTAAGCACCACCGTGTGTAACAGTAAGCACCACCGTGTGTAACAGTAAGCACCACCGTGTGTAACAGTAAGCACCACCGTGTGTAACAGTAAGCACCACCGTGTGTAACAGTAAGCACCACCGTGTGTAACAGTAAGCACCACCGTGTGTAACAGTAAGCACCACCGTGTGTAACAGTAAGCACCACCATGTGTAACAGTAAGCACCACCATGTGTAACAGTAAGCACCACCGTGTGTAACAGTAAGCACCACCGTGTGTAACAGTAAGCACCACCATGTGTAACAGTAAGCACCACCATGTGTAACAGTAAGCACCACCGTGTGTAACAGTAAGCACCACCGTGTGTAACAGTAAGCACCACCGTGTGTAACAGTAAGCACCACTGTGTGTAACAGTAAGCACCACTGTGTGTAACAGTAAGCACCACCGTGTGTAACAGTAAGCACCACTGTGTGTAACAGTAAGCACCACCGTGTGTAACAGTAAGCACCACCATGTGTAACAGTAAGCACCACCATGTGTAACAGTAAGCACCACTGTGTGTAACAGTAAGCACCACCGTGTGTAACAGTAAGCACCACTGTGTGTAACAGTAAGCACCACTGTGTGTAACAGTAAGCACCACTGTGTGTAACAGTAAGCACCACCGTGTGTAACAGTAAGCACCACCGTGTGTAACAGTAAGCACCACCGTGTGTAACAGTAAGCACCACTGTGTGTAACAGTAAGCACCACCGTGTGTAACAGTAAGCACCACTGTGTGTAACAGTAAGCACCACTGTGTGTAACAGTAAGCACCACCGTGTGTAACAGTAAGCACCACTGTGTGTAACAGTAAGCACCACCGTGTGTAACAGTAAGCACCACCGTGTGTAACAGTAAGCACCACCGTGTGTAACAGTAAGCACCACCGTGTGTAACAGTAAGCACCACCGTGTGTAACAGTAAGCACCACCGTGTGTAACAGTAAGCACCACCGTGTGTAACAGTAAGCACCACCGTGTGTAACAGTAAGCACCACCGTGTGGTACAGTAAGCACCACCGTGTGTAACAGTAAGCACCACCGTGTGTAACAGTAAGTACCACCGTGTGTAACAGTAAGCACCACCGTGTGTAACAGTAAGCACCACCGTGTGTAACAGTAAGCACCACCGTGTGTAACAGTAAGCACCACCGTGTGTAACAGTAAGCACCACCATGTGTAACAGTAAGCACCACCGTGTGTAACAGTAAGCACCACCGTGTGTAACAGTAAGCACCACTGTGTGTAACAGTAAGCACCACCGTGTGTAACAGTAAGCACCACTGTGTGTAACAGTAAGCACCACTGTGTGTAACAGTAATTACCACCATGTGTAACAGTAAGCACCACCTGTGTAACAGTAAGCACCACCGTGTGTAACAGTAAGCACCACCGTGTGTAACAGTAAGCACCACTGTGTGTAACAGTAAGCACCACCGTGTGTAACAGTAAGCACCACCGTGTGTAACAGTAAGCACCACCGTGTGTAACAGTAAGCACCACCGTGTGTAACAGTAAGCACCACCGTGTGTAACAGTAAGCACCACCGTGTGTAACAGTAAGCACCACCGTGTGTAACAGTAAGCACCACCGTGTGTAACAGTAAGCACCACCGTGTGTAACAGTAAGCACCACCGTGTGTAACAGTAAGCACCACCGTGTGTAACAGTAAGCACCACCGTGTGTAACAGTAAGCACCACCGTGTGTAACAGTAAGCACCACCGTGTGTAACAGTAAGCACCACCGTGTGTAACAGTAAGCACCACCGTGTGTAACAGTAAGCACCACCGTGTGTAACAGTAAGCACCACCGTGTGTAACAGTAAGCACCACCATGTGTAACAGTAAGCACCACCGTGTGTAACAGTAAGCACCACCGTGTGTAACAGTAAGCACCACCGTGTGTAACAGTAAGCACCACCGTGTGTAACAGTAAGCACCACCATGTGTAACAGTAAGCACCACCGTGTGTAACAGTAAGCACCACCGTGTGTAACAGTAAGCACCACCGTGTGTAACAGTAAGCACCACTGTGTGTAACAGTAAGCACCACTGTGTGTAACAGTAAGCACCACCGTGTGTAACAGTAAGCACCACTGTGTGTAACAGTAAGCACCACCGTGTGTAACAGTAAGCACCACCATGTGTAACAGTAAGCACCACCATGTGTAACAGTAAGCACCACTGTGTGTAACAGTAAGCACCACCATGTGTAACAGTAAGCACCACCGTGTGTAACAGTAAGCACCACCGTGTGTAACAGTAAGCACCACCGTGTGTAACAGTAAGCACCACTGTGTGTAACAGTAAGCACCACTGTGTGTAACAGTAAGCACCACCGTGTGTAACAGTAAGCACCACTGTGTGTAACAGTAAGCACCACCGTGTGTAACAGTAAGCACCACCGTGTGTAACAGTAAGCACCACCGTGTGTAACAGTAAGCACCACCTGTGTAACAGTAAGCACCACTGTGTGTAACAGTAAGCACCACCGTGTGTAACAGTAAGCACCACTGTGTGTAACAGTAAGCACCACTGTGTGTAACAGTAAGCACCACTGTGTGTAACAGTAAGCACCACCGTGTGTAACAGTAAGCACCACTGTGTGTAACAGTAAGCACCACCGTGTGTAACAGTAAGCACCACTGTGTGTAACAGTAAGCACCACTGTGTGTAACAGTAAGCACCACCTGTGTGTAACAGTAAGCACCACCGTGTGTAACAGTAAGCACCACTGTGTGTAACAGTAAGCACCACCGTGTGTAACAGTAAGCACCACTGTGTGTAACAGTAAGCACCGCTGTGTGTAACAGTAAGCACCACCGTGTGTAACAGTAAGCACCACTGTGTGTAACAGTAAGCACCACCATGTGTAACAGTAAGCACCACCGTGTGTAACAGTAAGCACCACTGTGTGTAACAGTAAGCACCACCATGTGTAACAGTAAGCACCACCGTGTGTAACAGTAAGCACCACCGTGTGTAACAGTAAGCACCACTGTGTGTAACAGTAAGCACCACCGTGTGTAACAGTAAGCACCACTGTGTGTAACAGTAAGCACCACTGTGTGTAACAGTAAGCACCACCGTGTGTAACAGTAAGCACCACTGTGTGTAACAGTAAGCACCACTGTGTGTAACAGTAAGCACCACTGTGTGTAACAGTAAGCACCACTGTGTGTAACAGTAAGCACCACTGTGTGTAACAGTAAGCACCACTGTGTGTAACAGTAAGCACCACTGTGTGTAACAGTAAGCACCACCGTGTGTAACAGTAAGCACCACTGTGTGTAACAGTAAGCACCACTGTGTGTAACAGTAAGCACCACCGTGTGTAACAGTAAGCACCACTGTGTGTAACAGTAAGCACCACGTGTGTAACAGTAAGCACCACCATGGTGTAACAGTAAGCACCACCGTGTGTAACAGTAAGCACCACCGTGTGTAACAGTAAGCACCACGTGTGTAACAGTAAGCACCACTGTGTGTAACAGTAAGCACCACCGTGTGTAACAGTAAGCACCACCTGTGTGTAACAGTAAGCACCACCGTGTGTAACAGTAAGCACCACCGTGTGTAACAGTAAGCACCACCGTGTGTAACAGTAAGCACCACCGTGTGTAACAGTAAGCACCACTGTGTGTAACAGTAAGCACCACCGTGTGTAACAGTAAGCACCACCGTGTGTAACAGTAAGCACCACCGTGTGTAACAGTAAGCACCACCGTGTGTAACAGTAAGCACCACCGTGTGTAACAGTAAGCACCACCGTGTGTAACAGTAAGCACCACCGTGTGTAACAGTAAGCACCACTGTGTGTAACAGTAAGCACCACCGTGTGTAACAGTAAGCACCACTGTGTGTAACAGTAAGCACCACCGTGTGTAACAGTAAGCACCACGTGTGTAACAGTAAGCACCACCGTGTGTAACAGTAAGCACCACTGTGTGTAACAGTAAGCACCACCGTGTGTAACAGTAAGCACCACGTGTGTAACAGTAAGCACCACCGTGTGTAACAGTAAGCACCACCGTGTGTAACAGTAAGCACCACTGTGTGTAACAGTAAGCACCACTGTGTGTAACAGTAAGCACCACCGTGTGTAACAGTAAGCACCACCGTGTGTAACAGTAAGCACCACCGTGTGTAACAGTAAGCACCACCGTGTGTAACAGTAAGCACCACTGTGTGTAACAGTAAGCACCACCGTGTGTAACAGTAAGCACCACCGTGTGTAACAGTAAGCACCACGTGTGTAACAGTAAGCACCACTGTGTGTAACAGTAAGCACCACTGTGTGTAACAGTAAGCACCACCGTGTGTAACAGTAAGCACCACCGTGTGTAACAGTAAGCACCACTGTGTGTAACAGTAAGCACCACCGTGTGTAACAGTAAGCACCACTGTGTGTAACAGTAAGCACCACCGTGTGTAACAGTAAGCACCACCGTGTGTAACAGTAAGCACCACTGTGTGTAACAGTAAGCACCACCGTGTGTAACAGTAAGCACCACCGTGTGTAACAGTAAGCACCACTGTGTGTAACAGTAAGCACCACTGTGTGTAACAGTAAGCACCACTGTGTGTAACAGTAAGCACCACTGTGTGTAACAGTAAGCACCACTGTGTGTAACAGTAAGCACCACCGTGTGTAACAGTAAGCACCACCGTGTGTAACAGTAAGCACCACTGTGTGTAACAGTAAGCACCACTGTGTGTAACAGTAAGCACCACCGTGTGTAACAGTAAGCACCACGTGTGTAACAGTAAGCACCACTGTGTGTAACAGTAAGCACCACCGTGTGTAACAGTAAGCACCACTGTGTGTAACAGTAAGCACCACTGTGTGTAACAGTAAGCACCACCGTGTGTAACAGTAAGCACCACCGTGTGTAACAGTAAGCACCACCGTGTGTAACAGTAAGCACCACCGTGTGTAACAGTAAGCACCACCGTGTGTAACAGTAAGCACCACCGTGTGTAACAGTAAGCACCACCGTGTGTAACAGTAAGCACCACTGTGTGTAACAGTAAGCACCACTGTGTGTAACAGTAAGCACCACGTGTGTAACAGTAAGCACCACTGTGTGTAACAGTAAGCACCACTGTGTGTAACAGTAAGCACCACGTGTGTAACAGTAAGCACCACTGTGTGTAACAGTAAGCACCACTGTGTGTAACAGTAAGCACCACTGTGTGTAACAGTAAGCACCACCGTGTGTAACAGTAAGCACCACCGTGTGTAACAGTAAGCACCACTGTGTGTAACAGTAAGCACCACCGTGTGTAACAGTAAGCACCACTGTGTGTAACAGTAAGCACCACCGTGTGTAACAGTAAGCACCACCGTGTGTAACAGTAAGCACCACCGTGTGTAACAGTAAGCACCACTGTGTGTAACAGTAAGCACCACTGTGTGTAACAGTAAGCACCACTGTGTGTAACAGTAAGCACCACCGTGTGTAACAGTAAGCACCACCGTGTGTAACAGTAAGCACCACTGTGTGTAACAGTAAGCACCACTGTGTGTAACAGTAAGCACCACCGTGTGTAACAGTAAGCACCACCGTGTGTAACAGTAAGCACCACCGTGTGTAACAGTAAGCACCACTGTGTGTAACAGTAAGCACCACTGTGTGTAACAGTAAGCACCACCGTGTGTAACAGTAAGCACCACCGTGTGTAACAGTAAGCACCACCGTGTGTAACAGTAAGCACCACTGTGTGTAACAGTAAGCACCACTGTGTGTAACAGTAAGCACCACCGTGTGTAACAGTAAGCACCACTGTGTGTAACAGTAAGCACCACTGTGTGTAACAGTAAGCACCACCGTGTGTAACAGTAAGCACCACCGTGTGTAACAGTAAGCACCACCGTGTGTAACAGTAAGCACCACTGTGTGTAACAGTAAGCACCACTGTGTGTAACAGTAAGCACCACTGTGTGTAACAGTAAGCACCACTGTGTGTAACAGTAAGCACCACTGTGTGTAACAGTAAGCACCACTGTGTGTAACAGTAAGCACCACTGTGTGTAACAGTAAGCACCACTGTGTGTAACAGTAAGCACCACCGTGTGTAACAGTAAGCACCACTGTGTGTAACAGTAAGCACCACTGTGTGTAACAGTAAGCACCACCGTGTGTAACAGTAAGCACCACCGTGTGTAACAGTAAGCACCACCGTGTGTAACAGTAAGCACCACCGTGTGTAACAGTAAGCACCACTGTGTGTAACAGTAAGCACCACCGTGTGTAACAGTAAGCACCACGTGTGTAACAGTAAGCACCACTGTGTGTAACAGTAAGCACCACTGTGTGTAACAGTAAGCACCACTGTGTGTAACAGTAAGCACCACTGTGTGTAACAGTAAGCACCACTGTGTGTAACAGTAAGCACCACTGTGTGTAACAGTAAGCACCACTGTGTGTAACAGTAAGCACCACTGTGTGTAACAGTAAGCACCACGTGTGTAACAGTAAGCACCACTGTGTGTAACAGTAAGCACCACTGTGTGTAACAGTAAGCACCACTGTGTGTAACAGTAAGCACCACTGTGTGTAACAGTAAGCACCACTGTGTGTAACAGTAAGCACCACCGTGTGTAACAGTAAGCACCACCGTGTGTAACAGTAAGCACCACTGTGTGTAACAGTAAGCACCACTGTGTGTAACAGTAAGCACCACTGTGTGTAACAGTAAGCACCACTGTGTGTAACAGTAAGCACCACCGTGTGTAACAGTAAGCACCACCGTGTGTAACAGTAAGCACCACTGTGTGTAACAGTAAGCACCACTGTGTGTAACAGTAAGCACCACTGTGTGTAACAGTAAGCACCACTGTGTGTAACAGTAAGCACCACCGTGTGTAACAGTAAGCACCACTGTGTGTAACAGTAAGCACCACTGTGTGTAACAGTAAGCACCACTGTGTGTAACAGTAAGCACCACTGTGTGTAACAGTAAGCACCACGTGTGTAACAGTAAGCACCACTGTGTGTAACAGTAAGCACCACTGTGTGTAACAGTAAGCACCACTGTGTGTAACAGTAAGCACCACCGTGTGTAACAGTAAGCACCACCGTGTGTAACAGTAAGCACCACCGTGTGTAACAGTAAGCACCACTGTGTGTAACAGTAAGCACCACGTGTGTAACAGTAAGCACCACTGTGTGTAACAGTAAGCACCACTGTGTGTAACAGTAAGCACCACTGTGTGTAACAGTAAGCACCACTGTGTGTAACAGTAAGCACCACTGTGTGTAACAGTAAGCACCACTGTGTGTAACAGTAAGCACCACTGTGTGTAACAGTAAGCACCACTGTGTGTAACAGTAAGCACCACTGTGTGTAACAGTAAGCACCACTGTGTGTAACAGTAAGCACCACCGTGTGTAACAGTAAGCACCACTGTGTGTAACAGTAAGCACCACTGTGTGTAACAGTAAGCACCACCGTGTGTAACAGTAAGCACCACCGTGTGTAACAGTAAGCACCACTGTGTGTAACAGTAAGCACCACTGTGTGTAACAGTAAGCACCACGTGTGTAACAGTAAGCACCACCGTGTGTAACAGTAAGCACCACCGTGTGTAACAGTAAGCACCACTGTGTGTAACAGTAAGCACCACTGTGTGTAACAGTAAGCACCACTGTGTGTAACAGTAAGCACCACTGTGTGTAACAGTAAGCACCACCGTGTGTAACAGTAAGCACCACCGTGTGTAACAGTAAGCACCACTGTGTGTAACAGTAAGCACCACTGTGTGTAACAGTAAGCACCACTGTGTGTAACAGTAAGCACCACCGTGTGTAACAGTAAGCACCACCGTGTGTAACAGTAAGCACCACTGTGTGTAACAGTAAGCACCACTGTGTGTAACAGTAAGCACCACTGTGTGTAACAGTAAGCACCACTGTGTGTAACAGTAAGCACCACTGTGTGTAACAGTAAGCACCACCGTGTGTAACAGTAAGCACCACTGTGTGTAACAGTAAGCACCACTGTGTGTAACAGTAAGCACCACTGTGTGTAACAGTAAGCACCACTGTTGTAACAGTAAGCACCACTGTGTGTAACAGTAAGCACCACTGTGTGTAACAGTAAGCACCACTGTGTGTAACAGTAAGCACCACTGTGTGTAACAGTAAGCACCACTGTGTGTAACAGTAAGCACCACTGTGTGTAACAGTAAGCACCACTGTGTGTAACAGTAAGCACCACCGTGTGTAACAGTAAGCACCACTGTGTGTAACAGTAAGCACCACTGTGTGTAACAGTAAGCACCACTGTGTGTAACAGTAAGCACCACCGTGTGTAACAGTAAGCACCACTGTGTGTAACAGTAAGCACCACTGTGTGTAACAGTAAGCACCACTGTGTGTAACAGTAAGCACCACTGTGTGTAACAGTAAGCACCACCGTGTGTAACAGTAAGCACCACTGTGTGTAACAGTAAGCACCACTGTGTGTAACAGTAAGCACCACTGTGTGTAACAGTAAGCACCACCGTGTGTAACAGTAAGCACCACTGTGTGTAACAGTAAGCACCACTGTGTGTAACAGTAAGCACCACCGTGTGTAACAGTAAGCACCACTGTGTGTAACAGTAAGCACCACTGTGTGTAACAGTAAGCACCACTGTGTGTAACAGTAAGCACCACTGTGTGTAACAGTAAGCACCACTGTGTGTAACAGTAAGCACCACTGTGTGTAACAGTAAGCACCACTGTGTGTAACAGTAAGCACCACTGTGTGTAACAGTAAGCACCACTGTGTGTAACAGTAAGCACCACTGTGTGTAACAGTAAGCACCACTGTGTGTAACAGTAAGCACCACCGTGTGTAACAGTAAGCACACTGTGTAACAGTAAGCACCACCGTGTGTAACAGTAAGCACCACTGTGTGTAACAGTAAGCACCACCGTGTGTAACAGTAAGCACCACTGTGTGTAACAGTAAGCACCACCGTGTGTAACAGTAAGCACCACTGTGTGTAACAGTAAGCACCACTGTGTGTAACAGTAAGCACCACTGTGTGTAACAGTAAGCACCACTGTGTGTAACAGTAAGCACCACTGTGTGTAACAGTAAGCACCACTGTGTGTAACAGTAAGCACCACTGTGTGTAACAGTAAGCACCACTGTGTGTAACAGTAAGCACCACTGTGTGTAACAGTAAGCACCACTGTGTGTAACAGTAAGCACCACCGTGTGTAACAGTAAGCACCACTGTGTGTAACAGTAAGCACCACTGTGTGTAACAGTAAGCACCACCGTGTGTAACAGTAAGCACCACTGTGTGTAACAGTAAGCACCACCGTGTGTAACAGTAAGCACCACCGTGTGTAACAGTAAGCACCACTGTGTGTAACAGTAAGCACCACCGTGTGTAACAGTAAGCACCACTGTGTGTAACAGTAAGCACCACTGTGTGTAACAGTAAGCACCACTGTGTGTAACAGTAAGCACCACTGTGTGTAACAGTAAGCACCACTGTGTGTAACAGTAAGCACCACTGTGTGTAACAGTAAGCACCACTGTGTGTAACAGTAAGCACCACTGTGTGTAACAGTAAGCACCACTGTGTGTAACAGTAAGCACCACCGTGTGTAACAGTAAGCACCACTGTGTGTAACAGTAAGCACCACCGTGTGTAACAGTAAGCACCACTGTGTGTAACAGTAAGCACCACCGTGTGTAACAGTAAGCACCACTGTGTGTAACAGTAAGCACCACCGTGTGTAACAGTAAGCACCACTGTGTGTAACAGTAAGCACCACTGTGTGTAACAGTAAGCACCACCGTGTGTAACAGTAAGCACCACTGTGTGTAACAGTAAGCACCACTGTGTGTAACAGTAAGCACCACTGTGTGTAACAGTAAGCACCACTGTGTGTAACAGTAAGCACCACTGTGTGTAACAGTAAGCACCACCGTGTGTAACAGTAAGCACCCGTGTGTAACAGTAAGCACCACTGTGTGTAACAGTAAGCACCACCGTGTGTAACAGTAAGCACCACTGTGTGTAACAGTAAGCACCACTGTGTGTAACAGTAAGCACCACTGTGTGTAACAGTAAGCACCACTGTGTGTAACAGTAAGCACCACTGTGTGTAACAGTAAGCACCACTGTGTGTAACAGTAAGCACCACTGTGTGTAACAGTAAGCACCACTGTGTGTAACAGTAAGCACCACTGTGTGTAACAGTAAGCACCACTGTGTGTAACAGTAAGCACCACTGTGTGTAACAGTAAGCACCACTGTGTGTAACAGTAAGCACCACTGTGTGTAACAGTAAGCACCACTGTGTGTAACAGTAAGCACCACTGTGTGTAACAGTAAGCACCACTGTGTGTAACAGTAAGCACCACTGTGTGTAACAGTAAGCACCACTGTGTGTAACAGTAAGCACCACTGTGTGTAACAGTAAGCACCACTGTGTGTAACAGTAAGCACCACTGTGTGTAACAGTAAGCACCACTGTGTGTAACAGTAAGCACCACTGTGTGTAACAGTAAGCACCACTGTGTGTAACAGTAAGCACCACTGTGTGTAACAGTAAGCACCACTGTGTGTAACAGTAAGCACCACCGTGTGTAACAGTAAGCACCACTGTGTGTAACAGTAAGCACCACTGTGTGTAACAGTAAGCACCACTGTGTGTAACAGTAAGCACCACCGTGTGTAACAGTAAGCACCACTGTGTGTAACAGTAAGCACCACTGTGTGTAACAGTAAGCACCACTGTGTGTAACAGTAAGCACCACTGTGTGTAACAGTAAGCACCACTGTGTGTAACAGTAAGCACCACTGTGTGTAACAGTAAGCACCACTGTGTGTAACAGTAAGCACCACTGTGTGTAACAGTAAGCACCACCGTGTGTAACAGTAAGCACCACTGTGTGTAACAGTAAGCACCACTGTGTGTAACAGTAAGCACCACTGTGTGTAACAGTAAGCACCACGTGTGTAACAGTAAGCACCACTGTGTGTAACAGTAAGCACCACTGTGTGTAACAGTAAGCACCACTGTGTGTAACAGTAAGCACCACTGTGTGTAACAGTAAGCACCACTGTGTGTAACAGTAAGCACCACCGTGTGTAACAGTAAGCACCACTGTGTGTAACAGTAAGCACCACTGTGTGTAACAGTAAGCACCACTGTGTGTAACAGTAAGCACCACCGTGTGTAACAGTAAGCACCACTGTGTGTAACAGTAAGCACCACTGTGTGTAACAGTAAGCACCACTGTGTGTAACAGTAAGCACCACTGTGTGTAACAGTAAGCACCACTGTGTGTAACAGTAAGCACCACCGTGTGTAACAGTAAGCACCACTGTGTGTAACAGTAAGCACCACTGTGTGTAACAGTAAGCACCACTGTGTGTAACAGTAAGCACCACTGTGTGTAACAGTAAGCACCACTGTGTGTAACAGTAAGCACCACTGTGTGTAACAGTAAGCACCACTGTGTGTAACAGTAAGCACCACTGTGTGTAACAGTAAGCACCACTGTGTGTAACAGTAAGCACCACTGTGTGTAACAGTAAGCACCACTGTGTGTAACAGTAAGCACCACCGTGTGTAACAGTAAGCACCACTGTGTGTAACAGTAAGCACCACTGTGTGTAACAGTAAGCACCACGTGTGTAACAGTAAGCACCACCGTGTGTAACAGTAAGCACCACTGTGTGTAACAGTAAGCACCACTGTGTGTAACAGTAAGCACCACTGTGTGTAACAGTAAGCACCACTGTGTGTAACAGTAAGCACCACTGTGTGTAACAGTAAGCACCACTGTGTGTAACAGTAAGCACCACTGTGTGTAACAGTAAGCACCACTGTGTGTAACAGTAAGCACCACTGTGTGTAACAGTAAGCACCACTGTGTGTAACAGTAAGCACCACTGTGTGTAACAGTAAGCACCACCGTGTGTAACAGTAAGCACCACCGTGTGTAACAGTAAGCACCACTGTGTGTAACAGTAAGCACCACTGTGTGTAACAGTAAGCACCACTGTGTGTAACAGTAAGCACCACTGTGTGTAACAGTAAGCACCACTGTGTGTAACAGTAAGCACCACTGTGTGTAACAGTAAGCACCACTGTGTGTAACAGTAAGCACCACTGTGTGTAACAGTAAGCACCACTGTGTGTAACAGTAAGCACCACTGTGTGTAACAGTAAGCACCACTGTGTGTAACAGTAAGCACCACTGTGTGTAACAGTAAGCACCACTGTGTGTAACAGTAAGCACCACTGTGTGTAACAGTAAGCACCACCGTGTGTAACAGTAAGCACCACCGTGTGTAACAGTAAGCACCACTGTGTGTAACAGTAAGCACCACTGTGTGTAACAGTAAGCACCACTGTGTGTAACAGTAAGCACCACTGTGTGTAACAGTAAGCACCACCGTGTGTAACAGTAAGCACCACTGTGTGTAACAGTAAGCACCACTGTGTGTAACAGTAAGCACCACCGTGTGTAACAGTAAGCACCACTGTGTGTAACAGTAAGCACCACTGTGTGTAACAGTAAGCACCACTGTGTGTAACAGTAAGCACCACTGTGTGTAACAGTAAGCACCACTGTGTGTAACAGTAAGCACCACTGTGTGTAACAGTAAGCACCACTGTGTGTAACAGTAAGCACCACTGTGTGTAACAGTAAGCACCACTGTGTGTAACAGTAAGCACCACCGTGTGTAACAGTAAGCACCACTGTGTGTAACAGTAAGCACCACGTGTGTAACAGTAAGCACCACTGTGTGTAACAGTAAGCACCACCGTGTGTAACAGTAAGCACCACTGTGTGTAACAGTAAGCACCACCGTGTGTAACAGTAAGCACCACTGTGTGTAACAGTAAGCACCACTGTGTGTAACAGTAAGCACCACCGTGTGTAACAGTAAGCACCACTGTGTGTAACAGTAAGCACCACCGTGTGTAACAGTAAGCACCACTGTGTGTAACAGTAAGCACCACTGTGTGTAACAGTAAGCACCACTGTGTGTAACAGTAAGCACCACTGTGTGTAACAGTAAGCACCACTGTGTGTAACAGTAAGCACCACTGTGTGTAACAGTAAGCACCACTGTGTGTAACAGTAAGCACCACCGTGTGTAACAGTAAGCACCACTGTGTGTAACAGTAAGCACCACCGTGTGTAACAGTAAGCACCACTGTGTGTAACAGTAAGCACCACTGTGTGTAACAGTAAGCACCACTGTGTGTAACAGTAAGCACCACTGTGTGTAACAGTAAGCACCACTGTGTGTAACAGTAAGCACCACTGTGTGTAACAGTAAGCACCACTGTGTGTAACAGTAAGCACCACTGTGTGTAACAGTAAGCACCACTGTGTGTAACAGTAAGCACCACTGTGTGTAACAGTAAGCACCACTGTGTGTAACAGTAAGCACCACTGTGTGTAACAGTAAGCACCACTGTGTGTAACAGTAAGCACCACTGTGTGTAACAGTAAGCACCACTGTGTGTAACAGTAAGCACCACCGTGTGTAACAGTAAGCACCACTGTGTGTAACAGTAAGCACCACTGTGTGTAACAGTAAGCACCACCGTGTGTAACAGTAAGCACCACTGTGTGTAACAGTAAGCACCACCGTGTGTAACAGTAAGCACCACTGTGTGTAACAGTAAGCACCACTGTGTGTAACAGTAAGCACCACTGTGTGTAACAGTAAGCACCACTGTGTGTAACAGTAAGCACCACTGTGTGTAACAGTAAGCACCACTGTGTGTAACAGTAAGCACCACTGTGTGTAACAGTAAGCACCACCGTGTGTAACATAAGCACCACCGTGTGTAACAGTAAGCACCAAACAGTTTAACACTGAAAAGCATCACTGAAAGTACTCAGAGTTTGGGTAACGATGTGTATCATGCTATAAACCGACGGCTCTGTAGAAGAAGGTGGACGATGTACCGGGATTGCATGTAATATATTTGAACAATCTACTCTCGTACATACAGCAATGAAGCGCGTCAATGACTGGGCAAGTACAACTCAAACCGAACTTGCAGGCATATACCTTGCCACTGAATTTTAAAAGACAAAGGCAGTGGACTTATATACTGTGACTCGCAGAGTGCACTCCTGCATCTGAACGCACATATTAGTGACCCCAGAAAATAGTCAGTGATATTCGAATGAATGTTTTAGCTGCTAAAGAAACAGATTTGAAATTAAATTCCTATGGATACCATCACATGTTGGCATCTCAAGGCATGACACTGTTGATATGCTTGCAAAGACAGCCTGTAGAAAACCAGTGGTAGATTGATATGGGTTTTTCATAGCAGTGACAAAGAGAATACTTAAACAAATATCTAATGAAGATCTCACCGACCTAACAATTCACAAAGACTGAAAGCTGTAGCATTAAATATTATGATAGATATCGTGAGAAACATTCACATATGGGACTAATAGAACAAGAACCCGCAATGTGATGTTATAGTGGCCAGAATACGCCTGGGATATAGACGTATCTGGCAGCTTTCTCAAAACCCAAATGTCGAGTACACAATGTGTCAACTTTGTGAAAGAGAAAACATGCACTCTCTTGAACATTATATTGTAGAATGTCCCATACTGGCTGACTTTCGCCCCCTGGGCTAAGGTATGCTGAACTTTGTATTACTATATGAGTACTGGAACACTTGATGATATATTGGACTTGTACCCAAGATTGACCATGTATAGATAATTATACAATGTATGTGATGTAACTATATAACCTGAGCTTGTAAAAGCACCTTAATCCCTTCAGTGATTAAGGCTTAATTGCACACTATTTCTTTAGCAGCTATCTCACCCTGTCAGAGTAAATAAGATAAATGTCTGTGAATGCATTGTTTGTATGTATGTATATGTGTTGTATGTGTATGTATGGGTAGTAAAGTATATATGGAAGCTGATCAGAATTACATTTCACCTTTGTAAATGTACATTAATGACACTGTGTAGATGACACATCGAACACTTTATGTAAGGCATACTAATCTGTGTATCTATGTATTTACGTATATAGGTTAGCTTAGCATTTTTAAAGCACCGACTCACCTTCAGTGGTTGATTGTTCCATAAACCCTTGAACTATATGTTTAACACATCTCTAACCCTGTCTATGGAGGAGAGAAGAAAATGTATATATGCTGGTTAGCATTGTTAATGTGTGGCCACGTCTGTGGTAGAAAACAATAAAAAAAAAAAAAAAAAAAAAAAACAGTATGCTCCACCATATGTAACAGTAAGCACCACTGTGTGTAACAGTAAGCACCACTGTGTGTAACAGTAAGCACCACTGTGTGTAACAGTAAGCACCACTGTGTGTAACAGTAAGCACCACCGTGTGTAACAGTAAGCACCACCGTGTGTAACAGTAAGAACCACCGTGTGTAACAGTAAGCACCACCGTGTGTAACAGTAAGCACCACCGTGTGTAACAGAAGCACCACCGTGTGTAACAGTAAGCACCACCGTGTGTAACAGTAAGCACCACCGTGTGTAACAGTAAGCACCACCGTGTGTAACAGTAAGCACCACCGTGTGTAACAGTAAGCACCACCGTGTGTAACAGTAAGCACCACCGTGTGTAACAGTAAGCACCACCGTGTGTAACAGTAAGCACCACCGTGTGTAACAGTAAGCACCACCGTGTTTAACAGTAAGCACCACTGTGTGTAACAGTAAGCACCACCGTGTTTAACAGTAAGCACCACTGTGTGTAACAGTAAGCACCACTGTGTGTAACAGTAAGCACCACTGTGTGTAACAGTAAGCACCACTGTGTGTAACAGTAAGCACCACTGTGTGTAACAGTAAGCACCACTGTGTGTAACAGTAAGCACCACTGTGTGTAACAGTAAGCACCACTGTGTGTAACAGTAAGCACCACTGTGTGTAACAGTAAGCACCACTGTGTGTAACAGTAAGCACCACTGTGTGTAACAGTAAGCACCACTGTGTGTAACAGTAAGCACCACTGTGTGTAACAGTAAGCACCACTGTGTGTAACAGTAAGCACCACTGTGTGTAACAGTAAGCACCACTGTGTGTAACAGTAAGCACCACTGTGTGTAACAGTAAGCACCACTGTGTGTAACAGTAAGCACCACTGTGTGTAACAGTAAGCACCACTGTGTGTAACAGTAAGCACCACTGTGTGTAACAGTAAGCACCACTGTGTGTAACAGTAAGCACCACTGTGTGTAACAGTAAGCACCACTGTGTGTAACAGTAAGCACCGTATTGCATACAACAAAGTATGCAGTGCATTATAATCTGAAAGATAATAAGGTGGTTGAAGCTGTTCAAAAACTTGACTTCATTAGAGTACCTATGGGATGTTTGGAAACATTTATGAGTATAATGGACAGACTTATTGCTAGGCGAGGAAGTAAATGAGATGTATGTCAAGTTTTTTTAAATATATGATAAAGGCGTAATTTTTTTTATACCAACCAGAGATGCATTACCAGGAAACAGGATTGGTTCAACAGTAATTGCGAGAGGCCAGAAACCAAAAGACACAAAAATGGAATTAATAGGAAGAGGCCAAACCCCCAAACATACCAGCGATACAAGGATGCGACAAACAACTACACAGCAGTGAGGAAAGAGAGGCAGAANGTAACAGTAAGCACCACCGTGTGTGTAACAGTAAGCACCACCGTGTGTAACAGTAAGCACCACCGTGTGTAACAGTAAGCACCACCGTGTGTAACAGTAAGCACCACGTGTGTAACAGTAAGCACCACCGTGTGTAACAGTAAGCACCACCGTGTGAACAGTAAGCACCCCGTGTGTAACAGTAAGCACCACCGGTGTAACAGTAAGCACCACCGTGTGTAACAGTAAGCACCACGTGTGTAACAGTAAGCACCACCGTGTAAAACAGTAAGCACCACCGTGTGTAACAGTAAGCACCACGTGTGTAACAGTAAGCACCACGTGTGTAACAGTAAGCACCACCGTGTGTAACAGTAAGCACCACCGTGTGTAACAGTAAGCACCACGTGTGTAACAGTAAGCACCACCGTGGTAACAGTAAGCACACGTGTGTAACAGTAAGCACCACCGTGTGTAACAGTAAGCACCACGTGTGTAACAGTAAGCACCACCGTGTGTAACAGTAAGCACCACGTGTGTAACAGTAAGCACCACCTGTGTGTAACAGTAAGCACCACCGTGTGTAACAGTAAGCACCACCGTGTGTAACAGTAAGCACCACCTGTGTGTAACAGTAAGCACCACCGTGTGTAACAGTAAGCACCACTGTGTGTAACAGTAAGCACACCATGTGTAACAGTAAGCACCACTGTGTGTAACAGTAAGCACCACGTGTGTAACAGTAAGCACCACCGTGGTGTAACAGTAAGCACCACCATGTGTAACAGTAAGCACCACCGTGTGTAACAGTAAGCACCACCGTGTGTAACAGTAAGCACCACCGTGTGTAACAGTAAGCACACCACTGTGTGTAACAGTAAGCACCACTGTGTGTAACAGTAAGCACCACTGTGTGTAACAGTAAGCACCACCGTGTGTAACAGTAAGCACCACCGTGTGTAACAGTAAGCACCACTGTGTGTAACAGTAAGCACCACTGTGTGTAACAGTAAGCACCACTGTGTGTAACAGTAAGCACCACCGTGTGTAACAGTAAGCACCACCGTGTGTAACAGTAAGCACCACTGTGTGTAACAGTAAGCACACTGTGTGTAACAGTAAGCACCACGTGTGTAACAGTAAGCACCACTGTGTGTAACAGTAAGCACCACTGTGTGTAACAGTAAGCACCGCTGTGTAACAGTAAGCACCACTGTGTGTAACAGTAAGCACCACCGTGTGTAACAGTAAGCACCACGTGTGTAACAGTAAGCACCACTGTGTGTAACAGTAAGCACCACTGTGTGTAACAGTAAGCACACCGTGTGTAACAGTAAGCACCACTTGTGTAACAGTAAGCCCAACGTGTGTAACAGTAAGCACCACTGTGTGTAACAGTAAGCACCACTTGTGTAACAGTAAGCACCACGTGTGTAACAGTAAGCACCACGTGTGTAACAGTAAGCACCACCGTGTGTAACAGTAAGCACCACCGTGTGTAACAGTAAGCACCACCGTGTGTAACAGTAAGCACACCGTGTGTAACAGTAAGCACCACCGTGTGTAACAGTAAGCACCACCATGTGTAACAGTAAGCACCACCTTTGTAACAGTAAGCACCACTGTGTGTAACAGTAAGCACCACTGTGTGTAACAGTAAGCACCACCGTGTGTAACAGTAAGCACCACTGTGTGTAACAGTAAGCACCACGTGTGTAACAGTAAGCACCACCGTGTGTAACAGTAAGCACCACGTGTGTAACAGTAAGCACCACCGTGTGTAACAGTAAGCACCACTGTGTAACAGTAAGCACCACTGTGGTAACAGTAAGCACCACCGTGTGTAACAGTAAGCACCACTGTGTGTAACAGTAAGCACCACTGTGTAACAGTAAGCACCACCGTGTGTAACAGTAAGCACCACCGTGTGTAACAGTAAGCACCACCTGTGTGTAACAGTAAGCACACTGTGTGTAACAGTAAGCACCACCTGTGTAACAGTAAGCACCACCAGTGTGTAACAGTAAGCACCACTGTGTGTAACAGTAAGCACCGTGTGTAACAGTAAGCACCACGTGTGTAACAGTAAGCACCACGTGTGTAACAGTAAGCACCACCGTGTAACAGTAAGCACCACCGTGTGTAACAGTAAGCACCACCGTGTGTAACAGTAAGCACCACCTGTGTGTAACAGTAAGCACCACCGTGTGTAACAGTAAGCACCGTGTGTAACAGTAAGCACCACCGTGTGTAACAGTAAGCACCACGTGTGTAACAGTAAGCACCACCGTGTGTAACAGTAAGCACCACCATGTGTAACAGTAAGCACCACCATGTGTAACAGTAAGCACCCCTGTGTGTAACAGTAAGCACCACCATGTGTAACAGTAAGCACCACCGTGTGTAACAGTAAGCACCACTGTGTGTAACAGTAAGCACCACTGTGTGTAACAGTAAGCACCACCGTGTGTAACAGTAAGCACCACTGTGTGTAACAGTAAGCACCACTGTGTGTAACAGTAAGCACCACAGTGTGTAACAGTAAGCACCGCTGTGTGTAAAAGTAAGCACCACTGTGTGTAACAGTAAGCACCACTATGTGTAACAGTAAGCACCACTGTGTGTAACAGTAAGCACCACTGTGTGTAACAGTAAGCACCACCATGTGTAACAGTAAGCACCACTGTGTGTAACAGTAAGCACCACTGTGTGTAACAGTAAGCACCACCGTGTGTAACAGTAAGCACCACTGTGTGTAACAGTAAGCACCACTGTGTGTAACAGTAAGCACCACTGTGTGTAACAGTAAGCACCACTGTGTGTAACAGTAAGCACCACTGTGTGTAACAGTAAGCACCACCGTGTGTAACAGTAAGCACCACTGTGTGTAACAGTAAGCACCACTGTGTGTAACAGTAAGCACCACTGTGTGTAACAGTAAGCACCACTGTGTGTAACAGTAAGCACCACTGTGTGTAACAGTAAGCACCACTGTGTGTAACAGTAAGCACCACTGTGTGTAACAGTAAGCACCACCGTGTGTAACAGTAAGCACCGCTGTGTGTAACAGTAAGCACCACCATGTGTAACAGTAAGCACCACTGTGTGTAACAGTAAGCACCACCATGTGTAACAGTAAGCACCACCGTGTGTAACAGTAAGCACCACCGTGTGTAACAGTAAGCACCACCGTGTGTAACAGTAAGCACCACTGTGTGTAACAGTAAGCACCGCTGTGTGTAACAGTAAGCACCACTGTGTGTAACAGTAAGCACCACCGTGTGTAACAGTAAGCACCACTGTGTGTAACAGTAAGCACCACCGTGTGTAACAGTAAGCACCACCGTGTGTAACAGTAAGCACCACCGTGTGTAACAGTAAGCACCACCGTGTGTAACAGTAAGCACCACCGTGTGTAACAGTAAGCACCACCGTGTGTAACAGTAAGCACCACCGTGTGTAACAGTAAGCACCACCGTGTGTAACAGTAAGCACCACCGTGTGTAACAGTAAGCACCACTGTGTGTAACAGTAAGCACCACCGTGTGTAACAGTAAGCACCACTGTGTGTAACAGTAAGCACCACTGTGTGTAACAGTAAGCACCACCGTGTGTAACAGTAAGCACCACTGTGTGTAACAGTAAGCACCACTGTGTGTAACAGTAAGCACCACCGTGTGTAACAGTAAGCACCACTGTGTGTAACAGTAAGCACCACCGTGTGTAACAGTAAGCACCACCGTGTGTAACAGTAAGCACCACTGTGTGTAACAGTAAGCACCACCATGTGTAACAGTAAGCACCACCGTGTGTAACAGTAAGCACCACCGTGTGTAACAGTAAGCACCACTGTGTGTAACAGTAAGCACCACCGTGTGTAACAGTAAGCACCACTGTGTGTAACAGTAAGCACCACTGTGTGTAACAGTAAGCACCACCGTGTGTAACAGTAAGCACCACTGTGTGTAACAGTAAGCACCACTGTGTGTAACAGTAAGCACCACCATGTGTAACAGTAAGCACCACCGTGTGTAACAGTAAGCACCACTGTGTGTAACAGTAAGCACCACCATGTGTAACAGTAAGCACCACTGTGTGTAACAGTAAGCACCACTGTGTGTAACAGTAAGCACCACTGTGTGTAACAGTAAGCACCACCGTGTGTAACAGTAAGCACCACTGTGTGTAACAGTAAGCACCACTGTGTGTAACAGTAAGCACCACCATGTGTAACAGTAAGCACCACCGTGTGTAACAGTAAGCACCACTGTGTGTAACAGTAAGCATTACCATGTGTAACAGTAAGCACCACCATGTGTAACAGTAAGCACCACTGTGTGTAACAGTAAGCACCACTGTGTGTAACAGTAAGCACCACCATGTGTAACAGTAAGCACCACTGTGTGTAACAGTAAGCACCACTGTGTGTAACAGTAAGCACCACTGTGTGTAACAGTAAGCACCGCTGTGTGTAACAGTAAGCACCACCGTGTGTAACAGTAAGCACCACTGTGTGTAACAGTAAGCACCACTGTGTGTAACAGTAAGCACCACTGTGTGTAACAGTAAGCACCACCATGTGTAACAGTAAGCACCACTGTGTGTAACAGTAAGCACCACTGTGTGTAACAGTAAGCACCACCGTGTGTAACAGTAAGCACCACTGTGTGTAACAGTAAGCACCACTGTGTGTAACAGTAAGCACCACCGTGTGTAACAGTAAGCACCACTGTGTGTAACAGTAAGCACCACTGTGTGTAACAGTAAGCACCACCGTGTGTAACAGTAAGCACCACTGTGTGTAACAGTAAGCACCACTGTGTGTAACAGTAAGCACCACTGTGTGTAACAGTAAGCACCACTGTGTGTAACAGTAAGCACCACTGTGTGTAACAGTAAGCACCACTGTGTGTAACAGTAAGCACCACTGTGTGTAACAGTAAGCACCACCGTGTGTAACAGTAAGCACCACTGTGTGTAACAGTAAGCACCACCATGTGTAACAGTAAGCACCACTGTGTGTAACAGTAAGCACCACATGTGTAACAGTAAGCACCACTGTGTGTAACAGTAAGCACCACTGTGTGTAACAGTAAGCACCACTGTGTGTAACAGTAAGCACCACTGTGTGTAACAGTAAGCACCGCTGTGTGTAACAGTAAGCACCACTGTGTGTAACAGTAAGCACCACTGTGTGTAACAGTAAGCACCACTGTGTGTAACAGTAAGCACCACCGTGTGTAACAGTAAGCACCACTGTGTGTAACAGTAAGCACCACCATGTGTAACAGTAAGCACCACTGTGTGTAACAGTAAGCACCACTGTGTGTAACAGTAAGCACCACCGTGTGTAACAGTAAGCACCACCGTGTGTAACAGTAAGCACCACTGTGTGTAACAGTAAGCACCACCGTGTGTAACAGTAAGCACCACCGTGTGTAACAGTAAGCACCACTGTGTGTAACAGTAAGCACCACTGTGTGTAACAGTAAGCACCACTGTGTGTAACAGTAAGCACCACCGTGTGTAACAGTAAGCACCACTGTGTGTAACAGTAAGCACCACCGTGTGTAACAGTAAGCACCACTGTGTGTAACAGTAAGCACCACTGTGTGTAACAGTAAGCACCACCGTGTGTAACAGTAAGCACCACTGTGTGTAACAGTAAGCACCACTGTGTGTAACAGTAAGCACCACTGTGTGTAACAGTAAGCACCACCGCGTGTAACAGTAAGCACCACCGCGTGTAACAGTAAGCACCACCTTGTGTAACAGTAAGCACCACTGTGTGTAACAGTAAGCACCACCGTGTGTAACAGTAAGTACCACCATGTGTAACAGTAAGCACCACTGTGTGTAACAGTAAGCATTGCCATGTGTAACAGTAAGCACCACTGTGTGTAACAGTAAGCACCACCATGTGTAACAGTAAGCACCGCTGTGTGTAACAGTAAGCACCACCGTGTGTAACAGTAAGCACCACTGTGTGTAACAGTAAGCACCACTGTGTGTAACAGTAAGCACCACCATGTGTAACAGTAAGCACCACTGTGTGTAACAGTAAGCACCACTGTGTGTAACAGTAAGCACCACCATGTGTAACAGTAAGCACCACTGTGTGTAACAGTAAGCACCACTGTGTGTAACAGTAAGCACCACCATGTGTAACAGTAAGCACCACTGTGTGTAACAGTAAGCACCACTGTGTGTAACAGTAAGCACCACTGTGTGTAACAGTAAGCACCACTGTGTGTAACAGTAAGCACCACTGTGTGTAACAGTAAGCACCACTGTGTGTAACAGTAAGCACCACCATGTGTAACAGTAAGCACCACTGTGTGTAACAGTAAGCACCACTGTGTGTAACAGTAAGCACCACCGTGTGTAACAGTAAGCACCACTGTGTGTAACAGTAAGCACCACTGTGTGTAACAGTAAGCACCACTGTGTGTAACAGTAAGCACCACTGTGTGTAACAGTAAGCACCACTGTGTGTAACAGTAAGCACCACTGTGTGTAACAGTAAGCACCACTGTGTGTAACAGTAAGCACCACTGTGTGTAACAGTAAGCACCACCGTGTGTAACAGTAAGCACCACTGTGTGTAACAGTAAGCACCACTGTGTGTAACAGTAAGCACCACTGTGTGTAACAGTAAGCACCACCGTGTGTAACAGTAAGCACCACTGTGTGTAACAGTAAGCACCACTGTGTGTAACAGTAAGCACCACTGTGTGTAACAGTAAGCACCACTGTGTGTAACAGTAAGCACCACTGTGTGTAACAGTAAGCACCACCGTGTGTAACAGTAAGCACCACTGTGTGTAACAGTAAGCACCACTGTGTGTAACAGTAAGCACCACCGTGTGTAACAGTAAGCACCACTGTGTGTAACAGTAAGCACCACTGTGTGTAACAGTAAGCACCACTGTGTGTAACAGTAAGCACCACTGTGTGTAACAGTAAGCACCACTGTGTGTAACAGTAAGCACCACTGTGTGTAACAGTAAGCACCACTGTGTGTAACAGTAAGCACCACCGTGTGTAACAGTAAGCACCGCTGTGTGTAACAGTAAGCACCACCATGTGTAACAGTAAGCACCACGTGTGTAACAGTAAGCACCACATGTGTAACAGTAAGCACCACTGTGTGTAACAGTAAGCACCACCATGTGTAACAGTAAGCACCACTGTGTGTAACAGTAAGCACCACTGTGTGTAACAGTAAGCCCCGCTGTGTGTAACAGTAAGCACCGCTGTGTGTAACAGTAAGCACCACTGTGTGTAACAGTAAGCACCACTGTGTGTAACAGTAAGCACCACCGTGTGTAACAGTAAGCACCGCTGTGTGTAACAGTAAGCACCACCATGTGTAACAGTAAGCTCTGCTGTGTGTAACAGTAAGCACAGCTGTGTGTAACAGTAAGCACCCCCGAGTGTAACAGTAAGCACCCCCGAGTGTAACAGTAAGCACCACTGTGTGTAACAGTAAGCACCACCGTGTGTAACAGTAAGCACCACCTGTGTAACAGTAAGCACACTGTGTGTAACAGTAAGCACCACTGTGTGTAACAGTAAGCACCACTGTGTGTAACAGTAAGCACCACCTGTGTAACAGTAAGCACCACTGTGTGTAACAGTAAGCACCACCGTGTGTAACAGTAAGCACCACTGTGTAACAGTAAGCACCACTGTGTGTAACAGTAAGCACCACCGTGTGTAACAGTAAGCACCACTGTGTGTAACAGTAAGCACCACGGTGTGTAACAGTAAGCACCGCTGTGTGTAACAGTAAGCACCACCGTGTGTAACAGTAAGCACCACGTGTGTAACAGTAAGCACCACCTGTGTAACAGTAAGCACCACTGTGTGTAACAGTAAGCACCACCGTGTGTAACAGTAAGTACCACCATGTGTAACAGTAAGCACCACTGTGTGTAACAGTAAGCATTGCCATGTGTAACAGTAAGCACCACTGTGTGTAACAGTAAGCACCACCATGTGTAACAGTAAGCACCGCTGTGTGTAACAGTAAGCACCACCGTGTGTAACAGTAAGCACCACTGTGTGTAACAGTAAGCACCACTGTGTGTAACAGTAAGCACCACCATGTGTAACAGTAAGCACCACTGTGTGTAACAGTAAGCACCACTGTGTGTAACAGTAAGCACCACCATGTGTAACAGTAAGCACCACTGTGTGTAACAGTAAGCACCGCTGTGTGTAACAGTAAGCACCACCTTGTGTAACAGTAAGCACCACTGTGTGTAACAGTAAGCACCACTGTGTGTAACAGTAAGCACCACTGTGTAACAGTAAGCACCATGTGTGTAACAGTAAGCACCATTGTGTGTAACAGTAAGCACCACGTGTGTAACAGTAAGCACCACTGTGTGTAACAGTAAGCACCACTGTGTGTAACAGTAAGCACCACTGTGTGAAACAGTAAGCCACCGTGTGAACAGTAAGCACCACTGTGTGTAACAGTAAGCACCACTGTGGTAACAGTAAGCACCACTGTGTGTAACAGTAAGCACCACTGTGTGTAACAGTAAGCACCACATGTGTAACAGTAAGCACCACCGTGTGTAA
>WNGS01168595.1:0-32370 GCA_020271785.1 Procambarus virginalis | reverse complement strand
CGTCGATCAGAGAGAGGGAGGGTTGCCAGGGAGCCTCCGGGTCTCACCCAGAAAATGGCATTTCATTACATTCAATGATGGTTTTCTGGAGGGGAGCCCCATTGGCTCCCCGGAGCTACCTACCCAAAGATGAAAACAAGAGGGACCTAATCCGGGAGGCAGAAGTCGTGCACACCCCAATGCAAAGTGGAAACAAAAGACTGCAACTGCCAATCCATGGCCACACAGGCCCCGACAAGGGCCAGGAACATCAGCAAAGTAACGCACAGCCCACCTACGCACCCTGGAACAGGGAAGAAGGGAAACCGGAACAACCCCAAGGCATGACCCCAGTCACGGCAGCTGTGGCACGCAAAGAACAGCAAAACACCGCAACCAAACACAACACATGATGCACCCCTGGCCAGACCAACTAAGCATCAACATCCCAGGACCCTTCCGGAAAGCAGCCATGTCAGTCTTCGCCAGAAAAAAAGGAGACGGCTGCAAGCGAGCAAACCTATTAGGAGAATGAAAAGAGCCGAAACCCCAGAGGCCAATGACTACAAGAAAGAGCCTCAGAAAACAAACCAGAACTGAAGGAGCCACAACAAACCGAGGAAGAGAGCACCCAATCCAAAAACCAGGACGGCTCAAGCGGCGCAAGAGCAGGCCGGAGGTGAACACACCAGAGACAGCTCGCAAATTAGTGCAGGACACACCAAAACCAAAGCAACCCGAAGCGGCTCCACCAGCGCCACACGAGACAAGGCAACCGTATGTGGCAAGATGATGGCCCTGAACCTCCACAAGAGAAGGACAAGACCACGCCAACAAAATGCAGCAAATCTACTAAGGGACAAAAAGAAAAAGGAAGGACCGCCAAAAAACCCCATACTATCACCGAGACGAAGTACGCAGGTGGGACACCAACAACAAAACCACCTGATCACCAACAGATGGTGAGAGACTTGAGGCAGAACTGAACCAGCCCCGCCATGGACCGATCGAGCATAGGAGGTGGAGTCGCAGGAAAACCTCGGGTGCAAACACTGACTAAGCACAGCCGGAAATCCAAGCTGGCAAGGAACCAGATGGAACGTCTGCCATACAGAAAACTTCCCAATGCTAGCGAGCTCGCCAGGAGATCGGAAAGACTGTGGTTCCGACGCGACTCGCGAAAAGTGACACCGCGAGATCACGAAAATGCCAACTGGCAGGGCAAGCCAGGAAACCTGGAAACCCAAACCCGGGAAGCCGGGAAAGAACCAACCCAGGCTAGCAGAAACGTTTCATCCGAGAAAACTCCCCGGGACCCCTGAAGGACCAACAAGTCCGACAATGAATGACAACCAGAAGCCGCCAGCAGAAAAGACACCAAAACACAGACGCCACAAACAGCAAGGACAAAATTGTAATGAAAAACGAAAAGCCAGGGCCCAAGCCAAGACCAACGAGGAAGCAAGCACCGCGAACCGAAACACAAAGCGAAAAGCAAGAACACTGCAACCCACAGGAGTGGTGAATGCAGCCCCAGCAGGGCAAAACAAAGCACACAATACCAAGGAAGGTCTGAGGAGAACAAACCAGGATCAGTAGAGCCAAGAAGCACATACTAAAACATACAACAACGTGTAGGAGAGAATCAGAAAAAACGAAAAAATGTAAGAAAAAGACCAGAAAATCCACTCAAGCACCAGCAGCTAGGGACAAGAGTGTAGAAGGAAGATGAAGAACGAAGAAGACAGGCAGCAAGCGGGACCGAAAAGTCATGATCTACTACACACAGAGAAGCTAATGTATATGGAAGGGCTCAGGCAGGCACTGCATGACGGTCAAGAATGAGTGTCAAAGATAAGACCATGAAAGACGGGGCCGTGCCCCACCATGTAACAAATAACACTGACGAACAAGGATGGCCACAGGAAGAAACACACAATTGGGCCAAACAAAACACCACAACCAATCCCCAACACTCATCCAAAAACCACGAACCAGTGCCTGGCCGAAAGAGACGCCTGACCGCATAAACTCACCTGCAGAGCGTAGGCACTAACGTGTCATGACACATCGTAGCCGAGAATATTCCGGGAGCACCGCTAGCGGAATTAGGCCAGAGCCGCACATACAGGAGAAGAGAAGGGTAGAGGCGAATGCAGTGCCCCACACCCGTATGCAGAGAAAAACTAGGTGTCTTCCTCATATTAATAATGCAGAATACCCCCAGTATCTACGGGGCCCTGACAGGAGAGATAAGAGGAGCGAGAGACGAAGCACCCAAGAGAAAAGAGACGCGGAACACCACACTTGTGTACACTGTTCATAACAAAACGAACTCCCCCGGCGCATGCGCAGGACGCATGAGGTACAAACAGCACAACCCGCAAGGCAGGGAGAGCTCCAATAAGGGGTATTTAAGAAAAAATTAGCAGTGCCGAGACAGAGCACGGAGAAAAGATATACAGTGGTACCTCGGAATGCGAGTGTCCCTGTATGCGAGTTTTTCGGAAGACGAGCAGGATTTCCTCGAAAATTATGTCTCGGAACGCGAGGGTTACCTCGGGACGCGAGTTTGTTGATACGCGTACATGCCGACCTAGCGCATGGTCGATCGGCGATCGTCGCCCCTACGCCCCTCAGTTTACCATTGTCTCGCGCCCAGTGACTATCCCACATCAATTCTTCACCTGGATTTTCAGTGTTTTGTTGGATTTTTGGTCATTTGACTATACAGTTTGTTATTATATATCTCACCATGGGTCTCAAGAAAGCCATTGATAAGGTTCAACCTAAGAAAATAGCTGTGAGTAGAGGCAGTAGAGGATGTCCGTCCTTGATTAAGAAAATGTGTGAAGTATGGGAAGAACTGCAAAGTTTTGTTGAAAAAACTCACCCAGATAAAGCTGTAGCAGGCCGTTGCATTGACCTTTTAAATGATAATGTGATGTCTTACTACAGACAAGTGTTAAAATGTAGGGAAAAAC
This sequence comes from Procambarus virginalis, assembly GCA_020271785.1. Classification (NCBI taxonomy): domain Eukaryota; kingdom Metazoa; phylum Arthropoda; class Malacostraca; order Decapoda; family Cambaridae; genus Procambarus; species Procambarus virginalis. The sequence continues at coordinate 29,407 of WNGS01168595.1, read as the reverse complement.
AAGTGTCTTTAGAGAAATTCTTAGTAAGACAAGCAAGTCCTAGTGGTATGCAGGCAAAATGTGCCAGTGTGTGCATACCAGTGAAGTCCTCACTGCCTGATGTGATAATGGAAAGGGACTCCCCTTCCAAACAGTAACTCCTCTCCTCCTCCCCCCTCCTCACCATCTTCCATACGCCTACAGCATTCAAGAGCAAGGTAAGTAATAACTTGAACATAGTTTTGTAGGTTTATTTAGATGAATTAAGTATAAAAATTTAGTTTGATATGGGGTTTTTGGGGTAGTCAGGAACGGATTAATTCATTTCCCATTATTTCTTATGGGGAAATTAGCTTCAGAATACGAGTTTTTCAGAATAAGAGCTGTCTCCAGGAACGAATTAAACTCTTAAACTGAGGTACCACTGTACTGTACTTACAAAAGAATGAGGCAATACCGAAAACCAAGAAGAAGCACGGAAGAGGACCAACGCGTCATAGAAAGGACTGGAGGTAAGCCTCACCGGAAGATGACAGACTTTCCAATAATATGGAAAGAATTGAAGACTTTCCAGAACATTTGAGATCCTACAGAAGCAAGCACAAAATCACGAAGACTCATAAAGGTACAGTCGCACCTGAGACCAATGTTCATGCAGAACCCCGATACGAGGGGAACATGACCCTGAAATGACAGAGAACTCATGTCCCAGATAAGAAGGGTAAGAAAACGGAGATGAGTACCCACCGATAGAACGGGACCGACGGACCCGAAGGGACAAGGAACCGAACCCGGGGAGAGACCAACACCCAACAACTCATACGCAGAGGGGGTAAAGGAAAAAAACTCACTCCCCGTAACCGCAAGCCCCGCTCAGAGGGTAGAAAAAAACCCCGGCAGGGTCCAATGGGGGCCCGAGGCCTCCCAAGTCAGCTCCTCCCCAGCCTGGTGAACCTCCACGACATACCCCAGGAACCTCCACAGCAGGCCCGGGGCTGAGCCGTCCCCCCCAATGCCCCAGCCTCACAAGAAAAAGCCAGGGCAACTGGATAAACACTAAGGGACAGAGCCCACTGGCAGACTCATCCAACACGGCTGGAGGAACTGGCTCGAATGCCTCCATTGCTACTCCGGAAGGGAAACTCCCAGAGACTGCCCGAGTCTCAAGACCGTCAAATCCTTGCCCCCAACCCTGAACCCCAGACGGTGAGGATCCGGATGCAGGGAGGAAGGGGAAGGGGATTATACTAGACCACAACAGGGGAAAGACAAGGGGGCATGGACAGAAACAAAACCGAAGCGACCAACACCCCCAAGCCTCCGCACAACAACCAAAACAGGGCAGCCTCGGGGCTTCCGGGGAGCAAAGAACCTAGCACATTGCATCCACCTGAACTCAACGTGCAATAACCGTGCTGCCTGCACCCGCATAGTCAGCATAAAACTGGGTAACTGAGCGCACGAACAAGCAACAAAACTCACAGGTTTCCGGGTCGAAGGTGCCACCGACCCAACAGATAGCAGACGGAGGCAATAACAGTGAGAGTCACCCTGAGACAAGGGGACAGAGCAACTCTCGAACTCGTAACCCTCGGAGTCACATGCCCCCGTGGGGATTTCCAGGGTTCTGAGACGGAACTCTCGCTCAGGGAAGCCCAGGCTAACCTAGCTAGGGAAGGGCGCCCTTGGCGCATGCAACCCGAGTACTGAAGAATAACTCCCAGCTCGCACACCACCTAGAAGACAGACACCACACACAAAGCACAGTGCTGAAACAACCACTGGAGCCAGAGCACACGACCATTGCCTATAGCATCAGTCTCAGAACTGGGGTGTGGATGGCTGGCGTGGGGGTCTGGGGCTCCCCCTTCCCCCTCCCAGGGAGGAGGGACCTGCGCAGATGGCGGCGCGGCGATGTGTGACGTCATACTCGTTTGTTCGTTTCTGTTTGGGGAGTTCTATCCACTTGTTCGGCTTTTTGTAGCAATTTTCATCAGAATAGAGGTTTGTTTTGGGACGCCTACCTTTCTGGGTGCCTAACCCAGTCGATAGCAGACACAGAATGCTTCCAACTACACAGAGGTTTCTACAGGCCATTGCTCCTTGTGCCACTGTGAGGGAGGGGCCAGGTTCTGGCTCGTGGTCCCCGGTAGGCCCACAGAACTCCATACACATGCCTGATACCAAAGTCTGACATTAGCATATCAGCCTGGATAGTTCCAGGGAGTCGACGGGGCTCCCCCCAGAAATTCCCCCTGCATCTAATGCGGCCATATTATAGATGGGAGACTGAGCGCCGTAGGCTTGGGAGCCAGATGAGCACCTCAATGAAAAGATGAGCACCTCAATTTCTCACCTCAATGTTTGTGCTACGTCATTCAAATTAGTATCAAATTGTTCACAATAGAATGATGTAAAAGGATATTTGCATATAAGAACATATAAATCTCACTTTTCTATACTTTCGACGAAAACTCAAAATCTTTTCCCTCAAACATGTTTCTTTCAATGCTTTCATTATGGATTGGATCTGTTCTTGATCAGTATCCATCTGGAATTTGCAGTGTTTATTAAGCCGGTAACAACAAATACCCGAGTTAAAATAGTGTCAACTTTATTTTAACTTAACCAACTTTTTAACTTGGGGAACCTTTTTGACAAGGGAAGGCCACGGCTGTCACAAAAAAATTTAATTAATGACACTGTTCGCGTCATCGGGCATACTCCGTATTATGATTCCGTGATGGAATATGCAGCATTGGGGAGCGAAAGTGTTAATGCCTCTAATCTCTCCTCGTAGCTCTTGTTCTTCAACGACATTTAGTTGCATGTCTTTGCACCTTTTCTAGTTTGTTGATGTGCTTCTTAATATATGGGCACCATACAACTGCTGCATAGTCCAGCTTTGGTCTAACAAAGTCATGAACAATTTCTTTAGTATCCACTCAATTTAACAACCTATATAATTTAACAACCTATATACAGTGGTACCTCGGTTTAAGAGTTTAATTGGTTCCTGGAGACGCCTCGTATTCCGAAAACTCGTATTCTGAAGCGAATTTCCCCATAAGAAATAATGGGAAATGAATTAATCCGTTCCTGACTACCCCAGAAACCCCATATCAAACTAAATTTTTATACCTAATTCATCTAAATAAACCTACAAAACTATGTTCAAGTTATTACTTACCTTGCTGATGAATGCTGTAGGCGTATGGAAGATGGTGAGGAGGGGGGAGGAGGAGAGGAGTTACTGTTTGGAAGGGAGTCCCCTTCCATTATCACATCAGGCAATGAGGACCTTTCAGGTGTGCACTCCCTGGGACGTTTTATCTGAGTGCCACTAGGTCCTGGCTGAGGCTCACTGCTCGATTTTCTCACCACATATCTGTCCATGGAAGCTTGCTTTTCCTTCCTTCGCAAGCTCTCTCTGTAGTAAGTTTCGTTAGTCTGTAGTCTGTTTCGTTATTGTTCTTACTCCTTTTGCCACTTTAGCACTCATAATCTCATTTTTCTTCTTAAGTATAGTGCATATTGTTGATGTGGCTTTGTTGTACTGCCTACAAAGTTCAATAACACGTGTACCGTTCTCATGCTTCCGAATTATCTTGTTTCTCCTCTATTGTCATCCTCACATGGGCTTTCTGGCCTTTATCCTTACCACTGGCTTTCTTGGGACTCATGGTGAGATATATAATAACAAATTGTATAGTCAAATCACCAAAAATCCACAATACACTGAAAATCCACGAGAAGAATTGATGAGAGGTAGTCACTGAGCGCGAGACAATGGTAACTGAGGGGCGGACGGGCGGAGGGGCGACGATCGCCCAGCCACCACGCGCTAGGTCAGCCTGTACGCGTATCAACAAACTCGTGTCCCGAGGTAACCCTCGCCTTCCGAGACACATTTTCCGAGGAATCCTGCTCGTATTCCGAAAACTCGTATACAGGGACACTCGTATTCCGAGGTACCACATGTATANAAGGGAAAAAAAATGCCGATTGTGCGCGCGGCATTCTGGGCGCTCAAGTGTAAAGACAAAAAGTGTATAAACTTTTCACGCTCCTAACATCAATTCTCAAGCTACGTATTTCATTTTGGTATCAATGTGTTGGCAATAAAATTCTCTACAAGATCATATGCATAAAATGTCACCAAAGCATTTGCTATCCCACCACGAAATAAATAAACACGAAGATGACTCGCCGTGACACCCAAACAGGAAGTAAATGTTCATACTCTTTCGTTTGTTGCCAGCTCCACAGTGATCCTACAGCATTGATTTTGATATCACTGAACTCGCAATAAAATCCCCACCCAGACATATGCCTATCAATGTATAATTATGATACGGGGTGACCCGCACGAGTGTGGGAAGTGGCCGAAGCGTTAGCCGTGATTTCAGCAGCGATGACACTGTTGTGATGCAGCGCTTTGAAAGTTTATACTTATTTCACTGTCCTGACATTATTTCTGGAGCTACGTATTTCATTTTTATAGCAATGTGTTCGCAATAGAAAGTTCTATAAGAACATGGGTAGAATTGGTCAACAGAGTGTCAAATAAATTTGCGGCGAATAAAATCTTACGCGTTTGTACCCGTGAACGTAAAAAGTTTTTACTTTGTTCATGTTTTCAAGTTTATACTTGTTTCACACGTTTTTTTTTTTGTATAGTGTTCGGAATAAAATTCCCTACACAGACATATGCCTATCAAGTACAATTCTTGGGAATTCACAGCTGTAGAGACGGCCAAACACACACACCGGAACCCGCTCTGGATACTCCAACTCACACCCGCAACACCCGCAACACAACACCACAAAAAAAGTTTCTGGTGTTTCGTGTATACTTTAGTTTTCGTGCTACAGTTGTCATTTAGGTATCAAAATATTCCTAAGAAAATCGACTACAATACTACAACAACCTAGGACAATTATGTGTACTTACCAAAGGAAAGACGATTGTAGAAAAATAAGTTGAGCATTTTCTCTCCACTCCACCTCCTTCAGGTACCGATTCCTGAAGTTGCTCAACAGATGTTCGTAGGTGGAGTGAAGCTGGTGCTGGTGGTTACTTCTTGTCCACCCAATACACCCTTTCCTGTGATAAGTGGTGTAACACGGTATGACACAAAGTGGAACATCGCATGTCTTGCATGCTATACCAGTTTCCTTCCTAATACCCGACTTTGAACACACTTGACACCTGCGACGTTTGGGGAGTTTTACAAGTTCATGCTTCAATTTGTAGTTCAGGCGAGTCTCTGATAAAACAACACGTCCCTGTTGTCTCTGTGTTGGTTGTACACTACAGTCTGAATCGTCGCTCTCACCATTGTCTTCAAACAACAGTGTAGCAGATGAAATATCTTCATCAGATTCATGGTCGGCTTCAGCACGAGGTGTAGACGTGAAGAGAGGGCGCCTCACACCCGACGGGCCAGGTGTTGACGGGTCAGCAGCAGGATACACAGGACCAGTGTCATCATTTATGTCTGGAGCATGAACTAAATGAGGAGATGGTGTTGTTGTTGCAGGCCACTCTTCCTTGTCAAATTTCAATAAAGCCCAAATAGCAACCTCATGAAACTGGAGCAGAGTTAGTTTCTTTCGGTCATCTGTGTTGGCCTTGTACAATGCATAAGCGTTTTGCAAAGCCATTTGCAGGAAATAAAAGGTTATTTTCTTTGTCCACTTGTGACATTTCCTGGCGAAATGGTAATACTTTACCATTTGATCAAAGTGGTCAACACCCTTCATGAACTTATTGTAGTCAATAATTGCCTTTGGTTTGTTCACCACAACCTGCTGTAGTCCTGTTGTTCCATCTGGCCTACGAACTCGTTTGCGTTTTTGAACTCTATTTGTGTCTGCATTGTGGAGGTTGGTAATCATAGAGACAACTCGCTTGTCTTTCCACAGCAGAATGAAGGTGTTGTCCTTGCGGCGGTAGACTGTGGTATCCACATCAATCTTAGTCTTCGCTATATGTTGCAGGTCTTTTGGGGCGCCACGTACGAGTCTAATTGTTCCACACGTGTAGACCCCAATGGTGGAATATTGTCCTCAAGCCACACAACACTGGCCCCAGGCTGGCGAGTACGTACCGGACGTGTACGCTTGCGAGAAGGCTGGGGTGCCTCATCTTCCTCACTCGGTTCATCCTCACCTGATAATTCATAGCTTGAATCACTCCTACTATCAACAAATGGGGTTATTTTCAAACGACGAGTAGGAGGTCGTTTCCTTAGCTGGATTTTAGGCATGCACGCACCACGTGTGCGCCTTGTGGTGAGAGGCGGCGGTGCTGGTGCCCCCTCCTCTGTTAGGCCTTCAGTGTCCTCCTTCTGTCGATTCAGCCCCATGGGCTCCAGGCCCCCCAAATTCACATTCTTCTTCTAAATCCTCACCTTCTGCCTCACTTCCATCCAAATCCACTTGATCAAAGGCATCCAAGAGATTGGGAATCTTGGTGGGAGTGAGCCTCAATCCAGAGAACCTCCTATAGATGTCGGTAATCTTGTCTTTTCCAGATGAATCAGAGGCTCCTGTAGCCGAAACACCGCTTGGGCCTGGTGCTGGATCCATTATTGATGAATGTAGTTGGTTAAAAACACACAGAAACGGGTAAAAATCCTTGAAACCGTGCGAGTTTGGCGCGCGAGGGGAGAGAGATGCGATCGCTCCACGTGACAACAAAATGGGCCTGTCACGTGGCCCAGTAGGCCGACGTGACATTCGGCCTACCTGAGAGAACGGGAATTTCATGGCGCACAGTTTGAAACAAACCCCAAGTAAATCGGATTTAAGATGGATATTTTACAATTATTTTAATACGGACCGTAAATGTACGACGCGACCGCACAACCGATAGAAATATTGCCGTCGTATATGTACGGGATGGGCGCGCGAAAGTGTTAACTGGCTGGTAGGTAGGTGTTAACTGTTTTAATAATGTAGAGTGCACACTATCTTTCTTGGGCGCATTTACAAAATCAACTGATAGATCTCAGTTATCCCATGGAGTAATTGGTTGATTAATCATTAATTGAGTTGGGTACATATTTAATATTTTGATAGAGTTGGCTAACTTGTAGAACCAAAATACATAATCAGATTTCGTTCTTCTTCTATAAACCTCAGGAGAGTGCAGCATATTAGAAAGTTTAGCTTGAAACTTCATGTGTTGCCTAGATCTACTCAATGCCTTCACACCGAAAACTGTGCTAATAGACAAAATTCTCTCACTTATGGTAGGTAATTTTAACTCTGCTCTCATATTAACTATTCTCGTGGACTTTGGAGCTCCAAGGATGAGACGCATAGCTTCATTTTGCGAGGTTTCAAGAGATTTCAGCTCTTTTTCAGTATACAGTGTGAGATGTAGAGCATTGTAATCAATCACAGAGCGTATAAATGATACATAAAACATTCTAGCAAGTCTCACTTTAATTCCATGATTGACACCAACAAGGACCCGCAAGGGCTTTAATCTCTCCCACAGTCTCCTCTTGAGAGAAGAAAGGTACCCAGGGTCGTTAATGGGGACACCAAGGTATCTGTAAGACTCGCAGTTCTCAAGTGCTCGCCCATCAATATGATAATTGGGTGGTGGAATACCACATGGAATGAGGGCACGAGTTTTCTGTACAGAGATAAGGAGGCCACATTCCTCAGCTCTAGTAGCAAAAGCATCGAGCAGAACTTGCATTCTAGGCTCGGAGGCAGCCTGTAAACATATATCATCAGCATAACAAATGACAGTGTCTTCATTATTAGTCGGAAGATCTTTAATAAGTTTATGCATCAGAACGTTGAACAACAAGGGGCTGAGGACCCCTCCTTGTGGAGTTCCCAGTTCAAAGTATTTGCTCTCTGTGCTTTTAACACCATTAAACAAAACATATGCTGTTCGATTAGACAAATAGCCCTTTATCCATTTCAGTAATTTTCCTTGTATTCCCAGCTCGGGAAGCTGTTCTAGTATGATTTCCCTGTTTGCTGTATCAAAAGATGCTGCTAGGTCGATGAAGACTGTTTGAGGGGAAGCTTCAATATGTGCGAAGTATTCAGCAAAACAGTGTTGTGTACTGAGCCCAGGCATGAATCCAAACAGTTGAGGTGACAGGTGCCCCTGTATATGATACATGAGTCGGTTAAGGACGATGCGTTCAAGCACTTTACAGACACACGATGTTAGAGATATGGGTCTATAATTATCTGAGTGTGGTTTGGGGATGGGAACAATGACACTTTGTCCAAGCATCAGGTAATACTCCTTCACTTAAACTCATTCTGTACAACACTAATAGTGGATTACCTGGTACTTGTGAGACTAATCTCAATAAACTGTAAGTAATACCATCCTCTCCAGGAGCAGTTGATTTGCCCATCTTTAGTGCATGATTTAAGTCCCATTCAGTTACATCATTAACATTAAGGTCCGACACGTCGATAGCTGTACAGGCAAGATTGATGGTTCGTTGTCTGTTGGGGCGTGTGTCATCAAGTTTGTGCTGTATGTTAATTGGGAGTGAGTCGTAGCTTGATGTTAGTGCCCATTGATCAAGGAGAATGTTTGCTTGTTCTAGTGAGCTGTGGTGCAGTGGTTTGGTTGGGTTGCTTCTAGAGATTTTTCGTATCTTTTCCCAAACTTCAACAAGTGTTGTTTGCTCATTTATACTTTGTAGGAACTCTTCCCAATGTTTATTACGTATGACGTTGCTCATGTCTCTCATCTCTCTATTTGCGACAAGAAATGGAAGCAAATGCACTGAAGGACTGTCAGTGTAAGAAGACCAGAGACCAAAGAAAGCAGGAACAGGAGCAACAGAACACTGTAACAGAAGCAGGGCAACAACCTGAAACTGTGGCTCCGTCTAAACCGCCGCTGAAGCGTTTCAGATATGGTACGGAAGGAGTTACCATCTGGCACTCAGACTGTACCAAACGGCCAGCCTTCCTTGGCACAAGGAGGCAAGTGCCCGAGACTCAACAAGTGCCTACTGATGCCAGCTCTAGTACTGTTGACCCACCCCATAGTGGTGACAGTACCATCAACGCCCCCGACAACACACAACAGCCTGAGACAACAGTTAAAGGACAGTTGGCAACCTTGCAAGCACAAGTAGCAGAAATGGCAAAAATTATAGAGACGCTACGTCGGCCCCCCTTCACAAGAGATACAGCAGCCTCCACACTGCTGTGTCACAGCCGTGGCCCGCGCCGGTAAAGGTACCTGCGGTGGTGGTGACGGCGGCGGTGGCGGCAGCAGAGATGAGAGCGACAACGGAGGCAGTGGCAGCGACGTCGTCAATCAACTCAAGGATGACAGCAGTGTTAGTGACACAGAAACATTAACTGGAAGAGGAAGTCAAGCTGCATCAGCATATTTTAAAATGATTCATGACCTTAACGAACGCGCTCGAGCCAAGCACGAGATTGAAAATGATAATATTCTGAGTGACAGTAATTATGCCATGAAACTTACAGAGAACATTCACTCGCGGACCATCCCGAGTTCCTCAGTGATCAAGAAACTGACGACGTCACCAAATTCCTGACGACACAAAACACCAGGTTGGTGCGGCTCTTTACGTCGTAGAGTCACTTATTGACACATTGTGGAAGTGGGACGAGGACAAGAATGGGACCACCAGTCCCAGGGAGGAACAACACTAAGACGATGGCTGCTGCTGACACAAGGACCATTAGGTTTCTCAGTTGGAACATTCGTAGCATCAACAAAAGACTGAATGATCTAATTGCACTTGTTACCAGTAACAACGTGGATATAATTGCTATACAGAAGCCCTACACGTCCAACATGATAAACAAAACCCCACCAAAGATCAGAGGGTATGCATCCTATAATAACAGTAACGCCACAGGCCTATTAACATACATCAGAAGTGATTTACCGCACATTCTTGTGAGCACATCACACAATGTACACACACAGTACCATCACTTTCATGTACAAACTGCAGCAGGCCACTTCTCATTCCTCAACGTATATGCCAGAAGCCAGAAACTCAATGTAGCATTGTTCCTGGATCTAGACAATCATGGGACAATATACATGGGAGATTTTAATGCTAGACATATTACACTGGGAGACAGTACTAACAACGATAATGGATGCAAATTTATCAAATATGTTTATGACAACAGATTAACCATGTATACTACGGATACCCAAACTCATTTATTGGGCGGCAGACTTGATTATGTAATGGGTAGAAACCTTGTGCAAGATAGGATGGAATGTTCGTTGGTAAATCACTTAGTTAGTGATCACTATGCAGTCACTGCTTCCTATGAGGTACAGTGTGATGTACCTAATAGACATCAGAGACGGAAAATGAATATTCCATATGGTTTGCATAACCACTTTATTATTTGTATGTCAAACTGGTATCAAGATTACTCAATAACGAATGTGGAAGCCTTCTCCAGAGATCTCGTTGATACAATTACTACCTACTACGACACATGGGTGTGTTGGGGAACAAGTCGTAAGCCTAGCAGAAGTGGGCAACACCTGCCACCACCCAAGTGGGTCCTTGACCCTGTATTTGTTAAAGAACATGAACGAGTAAAGTAACTTGGAGATACATACAAACGAACCAAAGCACAAGGTGACTTGCATGCATTTCTTGTTGCAAATAGAGAGATGAGAGACATGAGCAACGTCATACGTAATAAACATTGGGAAGAGTTCCTTCAAAGTATAAATGAGCAAACAACACTTGTTGAAGTTTGGGAAAAGATACGAAAAATCTCTAGAAGCAACCCAACCAAACCACTGCACCACAGATCACTAGAACAAGCAAACATTCTCCTTGATCAATGGGCACTAACATCAAGCTACGACTCACTCCCAATTAACATACAGCACAAACTTGATGACACACGCCCCAACAGACAACGAACCATCAATCTTGCCTGTACAGCTATCGACGTGTCGGACCTTAATGATGTAACTGAATGGGAATTAAATCATGCACTAAAGATGGGAAAATCAACTGCTCCTGGAGAGGACGGTATTACTTACAGTCTACTGAGATTAGTCTCACAAGTACCAGGTAATCCACTGTTAGTGCTGTACAGAATGAGTTTACGTGAAGGAGTATTACCTGATGCTTGGACAAAGAGTGTCATTGTTCCCATCCCCAAACCACACTCAGATAATTATAGACCCATATCTCTAACATCGTGTGTCTGTAAAGTGCTTGAACGTATTGTTCTTAACAGACTCATGTATCGTATACAGGGGCACCTGTCACCTCAACTGTTTGGATTTATGCCTGGGCTCAGTACACAACACTGTTTTGCTGAATACTTCGCACATATTGAAGCTTCCCCTCAAACAGTCTTCATCGACCTAGCAGCAGCTTTTGATACAGCAAACAGAGAAATCATACTGGAACAGCTTGCCGAGCTGGGAATACAAGGAAAATTACTGAAATGGATAAAGGGCTATTTGTCTAATCGAACAGCATATGTTTTGTTTAATGGTGTTAAAAGCACAGAGAGCAAACACTTTGAACTGGGAACTCCACAAGGAGGGGTCCTCAGCCCCCTGTTGTTCAACGTTCTGATGCATAAACTTATTAAAGATCTTCCAACTAATAATGAAGACACTGTCATTTGTTATGCTGATGATATATGTTTACAGGCTGCCTCCGAGCCTAGAATGCAAGTTCTGCTCGATGCTTTTGCTACTAGAGCTGAGGAATGTGGCCTCCTTATCTCTGTACAGAAAACTCGTGCCCTCATTCCATGTGGTATTCCACCACCCAATTATCATATAGATGGGCGAGCACTTGAGAACTGCGAGTCTTACAGATACCTTGGTGTCCCTATTAACGACCCTGGGTACCTTTCTTCTCTCAAGAGGAGACTGTGGGAGAGATTAAAGCCCTTGCGGGTCCTTGTTGGTGTCAATCATGGAATTAACGTGAGACTTGCTAGAATGTTTTATGTATCATTTATACGCTCTGTGATTGACTACAATGCTCTACATCTCACACTGTATACTGACAAAGAGCTGAAATCTCTTGAAACCTTGCAAAACGAAGCTATGCGTCTCATCCTTGGGGCTCCAAAGTCCACGAGAATAGTTAATATGAGAGCAGAGTTAAAATTACCTACCATAAGTGAGAGAATTTTGTCTATTAGCACAGTTTTCGGCGTGAAGGCATTGAGTAGATCTAGGCAACACATGAAGTTTCAAGCTAAACTTTCTAATATGCTGCACTCACCTGAGGTCTATAGAAGAAGAACGAAATCTGATTATGTATATTGGTTCTATAAGGTAGCCAACTCCATCAAAATATTAAATATGTACCCAACTCAACTAATGATTAATCAACCAATTACTCCATGGGATAACTGGGATTTATCAGTTGATTTTGTAAATGCGCCCAAGAAAGATAGTGTGCACTCTACATTATTAAAACAGTTAACACTGAAAAGCATCACTGAAAGTACTCAGAGTTTGGGTAACGATGTGTATCAGTGCTATACCGACGGCTCTGTAGAAGAAGGTGGACGATGTACCGGATGTGCATGTAATATATTTGAACAATCTACTCTCGTACATACAGCAATGAAGCGCGTCAATGACTGGGCAAGTACAACTCAAACCGAACTTGCAGGCATATACCTTGCCACTGAATTTTAAAAGACAAAGGCAGTGGACTTATATACTGTGACTCGCAGAGTGCACTCCTGGCATTGAACGCACATATTAGTGACACCCAGAAAATAGTCAGTGATATTCGAATGAATGTTTTAGCTGCTAAAGAAAACAGATTTGAAATTAAATTCCTATGGATACCATCACATGTTGGCATCTCAAGGCATGACACTGTTGATATGCTTGCAAAGACAGCCTGTAGAAAACCAGTGGTAGAAATTGATATGGGTATTTCATTAGCAGTGACAAAGAGAATACTTAAACAAATATCTAATGAAGATCTCACCGACCTAACAAATTCACAAAGACCTGAAAGCTGTAGCATTAAATATTATGATAGATATCGTGAGGAAACATTCACATATGGGACTAATAGAACAAGAACCCGGCAATGTGATGTTATAGTGGCCAGAATACGCCTGGGATATAGACGTATCTGGCAGCTTTCTCAAAACCCAAATGTCGAGTACACAATGTGTCAACTTTGTGAAAGAGAAAACATGCACTCTCTTGAACATTATATTGTAGAATGTCCCATACTGGCTGACTTTCGCCCCCCTGGGCTAAGGTATGCTGAACTTTGTAATTACTATATGAGTACTGGAACACTTGATGATATATTGGACTTGTACCCAAGATTGACCATGTAATAGATTAATTATACAATGTATGTGATGTAACTATATAACCTGAGCTTGTAAAAGCACCTTAATCACCTTCAGTGATTAAGTGCTTAATTGCACACTAGTTTCTTTATCAGCTATCTCACCCTGTCAGAGTAAATGAGATAAATGTCTGTGAATGCATGTGTGTATATATGTATATGTGTGTGTATGTGTATGTATGGGTATAAAGTATATATGGAAGCTGATCAGAATTACATTTCACCTTTGTAAATGTACATTAATGACACTGTGTAGATGACACATCGAACACTTTATGTAAGGCATACATAAATCTGTGTATCTATGTATTTACGTATATAGGTTAGCTTAGCATTTTTAAAGCACCGACTCACCTTCAGTGGTTGATTGTTCAATAAACCCTTCAATATATGTTTAACACATCTCTAACCCTGTCTATGGAGGACAGAAGAAAATGTATATATGCTGGTTAGCATTGTTAATGTGTGGCCACGTCTGTGGTAGAAAACAATAAAAAAAAAAAAAAAAAAAAAAAAAAAAAAAAAAAAACTACAATACAAATATTCGCCAACAGAACCTAAACTAACCAATGCCGAAATATTCACAATATCCTGATATATAATAATATAATTTATATTTGAGAAAATTCCTATTTAGAATGAACAGATTTTTAACATTTGTGAATGAGTCTCTAGGGTTGACCGCCGGTTGAAATGTACATAGAATGAAGACAGGTATATATCCGGCCTCTGAGCACAGAGGCCAGATGTCAAGTACTGTACAGGACCTGCGGAGAAGTTGCCCTACCTGTGTGACTAGTACATACTGCAATACGTTTTATATATATTACTTTAGGAACGAAGCTGGGAAACACAGACAACACACAAAACACTGAGAACAACCTACAAAGAAGTTACATGAACTAAACGAGACACCACGACATGAGATAATAATTAATTAATGATTATCCTGAGTTAATCTTAGAGCTTGGCATGACACAGGACACTCTCGTCCATCATCATGAGTTGATTTGTTGTTGCTGTAAGTGTTTCTTCTTGACAGGGAGAGTAATCTCCTCCCATGTTTCAAGTAGCTTCATGAAGACTCGCTTGTTTACCAGAAAACTACAAATTAGAGAGCAACAAGAACGCTCCTGATCCCTGCACCGACCGCAACACGTTCGTCCAAGCCACATTATTGTGAATGTGTAATCCTCACGAAGATGGCTCTTTTGGGTGCAAGAGTTCCATGTCCTGAAAGGAAGGTCCAACATACTGTTGAAGGTTTGAATGTGTTGCATCTCACAACATTTAGTGGAAAGTGTTCTGTTATGAGTTGTGACCTGGTACGAAGCGTGTTGTGAGGAGGGTGGTGAGAGTATCTGGGAATGTGTGGGTGGTGGTGAAAGTATCTGGGAGTGTGTGGGTGGTGGTGAGAGTATCTGGGAGTGTGTGGGTGGTGGTGAGAGTATCTGGGAGTGTGTGGGTGGTGGTGAGAGTATCTGGGAGTGTGTCGGTGGTGGTGAGAGTATCTGGGAGTGTGTGGGTGGTGGTGAGAGTATCTGGGAGTGTGTCGGTGGTGGTGAGGGTATCTGGGAGTGTGAGGGTGGTGGTGAGAGTATCTGGGAGTGTGTGGGTGGTGGTGAGGGTATCTGGGAGTGTGTGGGTGGTGGTGAGGGTATCTGGGAGTGTGTGGGTGGTGGTGAGGGTATCTGGGAGTGTGTGGGTGGTGGTGAGGGTATCTGGGAGTGTGTGGGTGGTGGTGAGAGTATCTGGGAGTGTGAGGGTGGTGGTGAGAGTATCTGGGAGTGTGTGGGTGGTGGTGAGGGTATCTGGGAGTGTGTGGGTGGTGGTGAGGGTATCTGGGAGTGTGTGGGTGGTGGTGAGAGTATCTGGGAGTGTGAGGGTGGTGGTGAGAGTATCTGGGAGTGTGTGGGTGGTGGTGAGAGTATCTGGGAGTGTGTGGGTGGTGGTGAGAGTATCTGGGAGTGTGTGGGTGGTGGTGAGAGTATCTGGGAGTGTGTCGGTGGTGGTGAGGGTATCTGGGAGTGTGTGGGTGGTGGTGAGAGTATCTGGGAGTGTGTGGGTGGTGGTGAGAGTATCTGGGAGTGTGTGGGTGGTGGTGAGGGTATCTGGGAGTGTGTGGGTGGTGGTGAGGGTATCTGGGAGTGTGTGGGTGGTGGTGAGAGTATCTGGGAGTGTGTGGGTGGTGGTGAGAGTATCTGGGAGTGTGTGGGTGGTGGTGAGAGTATCTGGGAGTGTGTGGGTGGTGGTGAGAGTATCTGGGAGTGTGTGGTGTGGTTCTTACGTGTCAGTGACTCCTGTCATGATAGCCAGGCCTAGGCTACCTCCAGTATGAGAGTTGCTCCCGTTCTTTGTGCATCATATTTGTGTTTATTTGTTAGTGTCTGTTAGTTTAAATAGGCGAGGTAGGTAGAAAAAGATGAATATATATAGTTATAGCCATTATACGGAGAATATGCAACCTATCCTCTAACAAAGAACGTCGCATTTCGTTACATATAGCCAAAAATTGTCGTACTAGAAGATGGAAGCAGCATGCGAAAGTGACGTACTTTCCCGTTTTCTGTTTTGGGTCCTCGTGTAGGTTAAGACAGGACACTTTCAATTGACCGTTTTCTTGACGTTGGCAAATCTTAGGAGGACGGGCTGGAATATGTAGGGGAAGAAGCCTCGGAGAAGGAGGTTGCTCCTCCTGCCAAAGATGTAAGTTTTCCAGACATAGAGTGTGCTGCAGGATCTAGGTTGTGACGGCGCAGTGTAACACCACCATAAAGTACCACTAATAATATAACACTACTAAAGTTGTACACTAAATATTATTATCTCCTAAACTATATTTGATGGTGAGAAGTAAAGCAGAGGAAGGGAGGAAGGAATTAAGGAAGGAGGGATAAGGATGGGTGGATAGGTGGAAGGATTAGAAAACGTGGACGGGGAAGGGAAACTCATCTGTGTGGCAACAGAAAACAAGGGGCGCACGGGAAGCTTGGAGGTAGGAGAGGAAGAGAAAGGGGGAGGTAGTGAGGAGGGGTAGGAAGAAGCAGGAGGGGAGAGTAAGTGGGAGGAGAGTAGCCTGAGGAATACTAATATATATACTGAGTAACACTTCCTACTGGTTGCACTTGGTAACACTTTGTTATTGAACACTGTATTTATATTTAACGTAATATGAGCTGACATATGGTGTACCACTGATGGTTATACTGGAACCAAAGGTACACCGGAACCAAAGGTACCCTTCCAAGAAAATCTACACAGGATTAACTACGCTGCCACCATCTGCCTTGTCCATTAACTATAACAAGCAATGAGGCAAGAAACATTGCTAGACTTGGTGAGTCCTCTTTCTTTAACTGTCATTTTATGGGATGGACGTTAGCAAAGGATATCCAGAGGTTAAGAGGATCCAACCATTGACACAAACGGAAAGTTTAACATGAGTTTATTGAGAACAAATTACTGTATGCTATTCACCGCTATAAGCCCTACTCTAACACTGGCAAATGTTAATTTAGACATGGAACAATACCATCAGAGATTACACTTTGCCTTAAGACCTCTGTCTCTCCATCAGGTGGATTCACTCTGTCTCTCCCTGGCTGTGTGATGTTCTGCACAGACCCACTCTGGACCCTGGTGTTCAGCACTCTCCCTGGCTAACTCTCCTACAGGGGCATATATACACACCAAAACGGGGAGGGGGAGATTTGCTGTTGCTACATACACCAAAGATGCAAGAGGTCGGGCCACACGTGCACAAACACTCAAGAATTTTTCCATTAAGTTTGTGTGATATTCACCATACTCTTCTTCAAGGAGGGGAATTATTAATTACGTGTGTGACTGACCTCTGACCTGGCTAAAAAGGGGAGATCAATGGAAGTTTACACGTAAGAATCAGGGGTCTAATTCCATGCCAATGTTTGACAGGAGTATCATGAAATATTACATTCTTGAAACTAGCTGACTAAGACTAGCCCAGGAATTTGTAATCAACTTGCAAGACGATTCAGAGGTCATCTGGGCTGACCTCTAGGAGAAGGCTTCCCTGGGTGTGAACTCTAGTGGGGGTGGGGGGGGGGGGTCATGGGTGTTACAGCAACCTGGAGAGCCAATCAACGCTAAGCAAGGGTATGACGTCACTCCCACAAGACACTGAGATAGGTCGTGACAGGTCATTTTACGCCCAAACATCGAAAGAGGCTCACCATGTGTCCTGTTGCTCCAGCACTTCAAAAGAGGCTCCCATCTGTCCTGTTGCTCCAGCACTTCAAAAGAGGCTCACCATGTGTCCTGTTGCTCCAGCACTTCAAAAGAGGCTCACCATGTGTCCTGTTGCTCCAGCACTTCAAAAGAGGCTCCCATGTGTCCTGTTGCTCCAGCACTTCAAAAGAGGCTCCCATGTGTCCTGTTGCACCAGCACTTCAAAAGAGGCTCCATGTGTCCTGTTGCTCCAGCACTTCAAAAGAGGCTCCATGTGTCCTGTTGCTCCAGCACTTCAAAAGAGGCTCCCATGTGTCCTGTTGCACCAGCACTTCAAAAGAGGCTCCCATGTGTCCTGTTGCTCCAGCACTTCAAAAGAGGCTCCCATGTGTCCTGTTGCTCCAGCACTTCAAAAGAGGCTCCCATGTGTCCTGTTGCTCCAGCACTTCAAAAGAGGCTCCCATGTGTCCTGTTGCAGCACTTCAAAAGAGGCTCCCATGTGTCCTGTTGCTCCAGCACTTCAAAAGAGGCTCCCATGTGTCCTGTTGCAGCACTTCAAAAGAGGCTCCCATCTGTCCTGTTGCTTCAACACTGTTGGGCGGACATCATCATATAGAGGCTTGTGAGTAGGACTGACGCCAGAAATAGTTAAAGGCGGTGTCCAGCAGTGGGAGTGAGCTGAGGAGCTATTATCTTTGTAAGCATATACATCAAGATTGTGCAAGAAGGCTGAGAGAGTGGCAAGCAGCGGCGTCCGTAGGTCTTCGTCGCCAGGAAGGTCGACTTGTTTCATGAGTTTTATCATCCAGAATGCCGTGCTAAGTGCACCAAGAGTGTCACTGGTTTTTGAAGAGTCGACGGATGCAGCCNAAAGTAAGTCAATTTACCAATTTTATTATAGTATTACAAGATATTAATTTTTTTTCAACAAAAGCTACATATTAGTCTCTGCAAATGTATATTCTATCGTTAGCAGAGAAAAGGTGAGCTCAAAATATTTCGTCTTGGCTAGCTCGATCGCCATTGTTATGGCCTGGCCGCCACGCCCTGTGTCATACATTAAAATACATTACCTGCACTGTTCAGGGAAATCAAAACACATCTCTAAAATTTTATGAGAAAATATTAACAATCACTGATTGATACATGAAATATTTGCAATACAAAGGATGAATCAATTTTTTTCCACCCATCTGGACTTGATCAGACCGTGTTCACATATCATCCATGCAGCAGCCACCAGCTGGCTTAATCGTTGGCGTGGCACTAAACTGGAATGCAATTACACAATGAACTTTATTTAATTTTAGTTATACAGTATAAAATATATCCTACCTGAATGTTACTTGAAAAAATTACCCGACCTGACCTAACTTCGGAAATAACGGAGCTCCGGAAATAACGACTAGGGTACAGCCCCATATAGGTCGTTAAATTAAGTGGATACTTTAGCAGATAAGGAAGAGACCGATTTGGTGAAATGCGCGAAGTCAGCTGACACTTACAGCCTCATCCACCGGCTGACACCAGAACAACCTACCAGTAAGAAGTCTTGGTACAGTTACGAGAAAGTGAGCCCAGATCAAGGTACCTCTCAACTGTACTGTAGGTATTGTCGACTCTATGGACATACCATAGAAAAATGTGGTAAGTCCCAATCTAAAGGTAACACAGAATACACTAAGCCCAAACCTACTCCCCCTAAGTCCGGTAAGCCTGTAATGAATATTGGTGTTCATGTAATGATCTTTCTCTCTTTAGCAAACATCTATCCAGGAACTATCTCTACCCACGGTTCAGATTCTGAGGGACGTTTTGGACTAAAGATCTTGAGGGACACAGCGGCTCTTCAATCGATCGTCTTGAAATCAGCTGTGCCCAACGTCGCCTACACAGGAGAGACTGTATTCATCACTGACCTTACTGCTACTACTCCTTATCCTCTTGCCAGAGTCCACCTGGATTGTCCCTTCGTGACCGGTGAAGTCCAAGTCGCCGTCAGGGAAAAGCCTTTTCCCATGCCTGGAGTGCAACTTCTCCTGGGCAACGACTTGGCAGAAGACCTGCAACCGACCAACCTGATCGTCAAGGACAAACCCAGGTGGGTAACTCTGTGTTGGATAACCCGATTTTTGAGCATGTTCCAGCAAAGGTTCAAGAGAGTGATGAAGTTTCTCCTCCTGTTATGGTGACCACCCGTGCTCAAGCTGCACGACCACAGCCAGCTGACTCTACTGCTACCGCTGTCCCTCAAGACCCTTCGAAACTACCTCCTAATCTGACCGCTTTGGAGTTCCGTAAGTTACAGAGGGAAGATATGACCTTGACACCATTATTCTTTCAGGCTGAGACTCAATCCGACAGTATTCCTGGGTTCTTCTTGGAGAACGAGTTACTCTATCGCCGATACAGACCCAGTAAACTGAAGGAGGAGGACGATTGGGCAAACGTTGAACAACTAGTGATTCCTACCAGCCTGCGGCCCACGATTCTACACCTGGCCCACGGAGCACTGTCACACTACGGGTTCAACAAGACTTACCATGGGATTCGACAAGACTACTACTGGCTAGGTATGGTTAATGATGTCAAGCAACATGTCAAACTGTGTCACGTGTGTCAGAAGGCAGGTAAACCAAACGTTTCAATTCCCAGAGCACCACTGACACCCATCCAGGTGCCTGAGGAACCATTCCACAGACTTATTATTGACTGTGTTGGTCCTTTGCCTCGGACCAGTGCCAGCAACGCCTATATCTTAACCATCCTGTGTCCTACCACCAGATTCCCCATAGCAGTTCCAGTGAAAAATATTACGGCTGCTACAGTGGTGAAGAATTTACTGAAAATCTTCACCCAGTATGGATTTCCGAGGGAGATTCAGAGCGACTGTGGCACCAACTTCACCAGTGATCTCTTCAAACGGACTCTGGAGGAGTTCAACATCAAACAGGTACTGTCCAGCCCCTATCATCCTGCTTCACAGGGTTCTCTTGAACGTAGTCATCAGACTATCAAGGCACTCTTAAAAAAGTTTTGTAATGAGACCTCAAAGGATTGGGATAGGCAACTTGATCTCATCATGTGTATTTTCAGAAGTCTTCCCAACGAGTCACTAGGAGTATCTCCTTATGAGATGCTCTACGGACGTAAGTGCCGTACACCTCTCAAGGCTTTCAAGGATTCTCTACGTGATGCCACCTTCAGTGAGCATCAGAATGTGCCCCAGTTTCTTCAAAACCTCCGACACATTCTAGAGAGAGTCCATTCCTTTGCCAGCAACAACCTACAGAAAGCCCAAGAGAGGATGAAGACTCGTTACGACCAGCACTGCCAAGTAAGGAAGTTTAAACCGGGAGACTTAGTTCTTGCCTATTTCCCTATCCCAGGTTCTCCTTTACAAAACAGGTTTTCAGGACCCTACCGTGTTAAGGAGTGCCGGAACAACTTCAACTACGTTCTCGAGACCCCCGATAGGCGGCGGAAGACCCAGCTGTGCCACATCAACCTGCTCAAACATTACCATGGTGTTCCTCCCACTGTGCTAACCACCTATTCTACCTTTACAGGTCCATATAGCCACAGTGAGACCTTCCCTGCTTCTCCTTCCGAAAGCACTGACACTGAGACAGCGCTTTCTAATTCGGAAATCCTTACTGACATTCACAATCACTTTTAGGACGATAATAGTGCTTCACTCATCAAGCTCATCAGAGAACATCAAGAGTTGTTTCGAGATGATCCACAAGAGTGTACTGTGACTCGGCACGACATCCAACTGCTACCTGACACCCAACCGATTCGCCAACCATTCTACCGAATCAGCCCAAGCAAGAAGGAAGTCATGCGTGCTGAGGTACAGTACCTCTTGGACCATGGACTGGCTACGCCCTGTGAGTCCCCCTGGGCCTCACCATGTATCTTGGTTCCCAAACCTCACGGTAAGATCCGGCTTTGCACTGATTATAGGAAACTCAATAAAGTCACAGTCAAGGATGCATATCCATTACCTAGGATCGACGACATCCTTGACGCCATTGGTAATGCCCGCTACCTGTCCCAGATGGACTTACTCAAGGGCTATTACCAGGTGTGTTTAACGGAACGAGCTAAGGAACTGTCTGCCTTTATCACCCCTTTCGGACTTTTCAGATATAACCGGCTTCCCTTTGGACTCTGCAATGCCCCGGCCACCTTTCAGAGAGCTGTCAACCCCGTCATCCAAGGCTTGGACAACACCTACGCCTATTTGGATGATATCGTTGTAGCATCCAACACCTGGAGCAAACACCTGCTCCAGCTGCAACGATTGTTCACCAAGCTCCTGAAAGCCGGCCTCACCATCAATCTGGGCAAGTCCACTTTTGCCAAAGGTAAAGTGCGGTATCTGGGTCACGTTATAGGGAGTGGCAGCCTGGCTCCGTTAAATATCCACACTCAAGCCATCAGAGAGTATCCACAGCCTACTACCAGGAAGCAGCTGCTGCGTTTCCTTGGTCTTGCTTCTTATTACCGTAGGTTTGTGAGGAACTTTAGCACTGCTGCAACACCCTTAACCCTTAAAGTGCGCCTCACATCATATGATGTGCTAGGCGTTTTACCAGTAAACTGCGCCTCACATCAAATGATGTGTATGGGTACCGCGCACGATTTGAATGTCCCGCCGGGTATCTGGGGTTCCCATACGCTGCCCACGGGCTATAGTAAACAGCGGCCATTTTGAAAAAAATTCCCGCTCACGCTCCGAAGGCCTGGGAGGCCTCAGTTTAGCGACGGTCACCATGGCGAGCGCACGGTCAAACGCCTCACGGGCACGCACCACGCAATCCCTCACCCCAGAGCAAATAGCCCACGAATTATTTTCTGAAGGTGAGGAAAGTGTGTTTGATGATTCTGACAACGACGAGGATTATACACAGTTGTCGGGTGATAGTAGCAGCAGCAGTGAGAGTGAGAATTCTCGCCATGCCAAGGCGAGGCCTCTACCCTCACCCTTGCCTCCTCGCCCAGTTTCTACCCCAGTTCTACCACGACCTCACAGTTCCTGTGGATATTATCTGTTTGAGGATGACGAGTCAGAGGGAGGTGACTCCTTTTCTGGGTTTAGTGACTCAGATCACAGTTTTATTGAGCCTGTGGCTGGTACCAGTGGTGTAACTGGGCGAGAAATTGTCGCGTCAGCAGCATCTCGCCCAGCCAAGCGCTACCACATGGCAGCACATGAGGGACCAAGACCCTCGTGTTTACGTGCATCCACCTCACGTGCACCCACCTCACCCGCATCCACCTCACGTGCATCCACCTCACCAGAACCCATCTTACGTGCACCCACCTCACGTGCACGTAGCCGCCGTGCTTCTCGCAGACGGTGTTCAGCTCCTGGTCGCCGGTATGCATCGCTTCCTCGCCGTCTTTCATCTGCATCTCGCAGGACGCCTGGTGTACTTGAGTGGAGTGATGGTGACGATTTTATTCCTAATATTCCTCACTTTGACGATACAGATGTAGGGATTACAAACCTTTTCCCTAATCAAGGTGAGGACATGGCTGAGATGGAATATTTTACAGCATTCTATGATGAACCACTCATGGAATACATTGTACACCAAACGAACCTGCATGCTGCTTACCTGATTGAGAGGGAAATCACAGAATTTTCACGACTGCAGCGTTGGAAAAATACCACAGTTGCGGAAATGTATGTGTTTTTGGCACTCTGTTTGTTGATGAAGCACTGTCACAAACATGCAATAAGTGACTATTGGAGCAAGGACCATACAGTGCCAACACCTTTATTCGGTAAATATATGTCACGAGACAGGTTTCAGATACTCCTCAGGTGTTTACATTTTGGAAGTGTTCAGGACCGAACACCTGATGATAGACTGTGGCGAGTGAGGCACTACATGAACGATGTTATTGGAAAATTCAGAGATTTTTACGTACCAGCACAGAAGCTGGTGGTTGATGAATCTCTCGTACTTTTCAAGGGACGTGTTCCATTCAAACAGTACATTCCCTCAAAACGAAACCGATTTGGCCTGAAATTTTTTGTTCTTTGTGATTGTGAGACAGGATACGTGTTACACATGATTTTGTACTCGGCTAGTGATGTAGACATTCCCGGTAACGACGAACATGGATTCTCGGGTAGTGTAGTGAAGACCATCATGGCTCCGTGGATGAACAAGGGACACATTTTATACACGGATAATTACTATACAAGTCCCTTGCTAGCTCGGTTCTTGCTAGAAAATAGAACCGGATTGGTTGGTACAGTAAAGCCACAACGAAGGGAAATGCCTGTGTTTGACACCGACATTGCAGTTGGTGAGTGTCAGAGAAGGAAATGTGATCAAATTCTGTCAGTTCGGTGGAAAGACAAACGAGAGGTGAACTTGTTGACAACAATTCATGATGGAACAATGGTGAACAGTGGGAAAGTGAGCCATAAAACAAACGCACCACTATATAAGCCAAACTGTGTTTTAGACTATAATATCAACATGCGGTTGATTGATAAATCAGACATGATGATTGGCACTGCAGAGTGTGTGCGGAAGACATGTAGGTGGACGAAAAAAGTGTTCTTCCATCTTGTGGACATGAGCATGCTGAACTGTTTCAACATGTACCTTGTGAGGACTGGACGTAAGCCCACTTTCCGTGACTTTGTATTTGATGCTGCAATACAGTTATTAGGAAAGTTTGCAAAAGATGTCCCAGGGATTCAGCGGCCCATCATAAACCCACTGTTGCAGCATGCTGGTACTCCACGCCTCGCTCACACTGAAGGCTTCCTAGCTCACAGACTCGAGTATTTGCCACCAGCTGGGAAGCGTGCAATAGGCCAACGTGATTGCTTGGTGTGTAAAACAACGACACGTAGAGACCAGAAACGGAAGCTTGTACAAACATGGTGTGAAACGTGTGGTATCCCATTATGTGCTGTCAAGTGCTTCAATGACTACCACAGTCTAGAAAACTTCTAAGTGTGCTGCAAAGTGTGTACAGCGTGTGCGAGTGTGTAAATATGTAAACATATAAGCAGTTAGCGTGTGCGTGTGTGTAAATATATAGAAATATAAGCAGAACATACAATATAATAGACTGTAATGACATATTATATTGCCGTAATTGAAAACAGATGTGTGCGCCTGTGTATACTCAAATATGCAACAATTATTGATACAAAATATGTTCAAACATTATTTGAAACAAATTTAGTGCAAAATAAATGGATAAAATGCGCCTAGACATTGTAAATAAATAGCGCGAAAATATATTTGTGGCAACTCTGGCTGTTGCGGGACGCCGCGCAACGCCTCTGGGGCGTGTACTGCATGAGCGAACATGCAGAGTGTGACGTCACCACGCAACTTTACGGCTCTATTGCAACAAAAGTAAGTACAATAGAATTTTTTTTTTATTTTTCCCGTGATCAGTGAACGAAACTTAACAGATTAGCAAAAAAAAAAAATTTTTTTTTTTCAAAATGACATGCGCCTGTGCGGATAGCAGTATATTAGACCCCGAGCATGTTAAGGGTTAATCACCTTAACCCTTAACATGCTCGGGGTCTAATATCCTGCCATCCCCACAGGCGCATGTCATTTTGAAAAAAAAAAAATTATTTTTTCTTCCTAACCTGTTAATTTGTGTTCACTGATCACGGGAAAAATAATAAAAAAATCGTAAGTGCCATATATTGCCCGCTATAGGGCGGGGAAGTCTGGCAAATTATAGGCGCTGACTCAGCATGCGTCCCAGGCGGTCTGTTGCTCGCCAGCTGTCAGGCCAGAGTTGCCACAAAGAGATAATTACCTAATTATTTCAATGTCTCTGATTGATGTTTCATAGTTTTTTTGCTGTAATATTATTCAATAGTGTGTAGTTTGATATATTTATATAATAAAATGAGTGAATCATTGCTGTACTCAAAAATATGGTGTGCATATTGTTGATTCAGTTATGTTCATCAATCAGTGAACAAATACTTTGTCGGTTATTACACTATAAGCACAGGTTATATATAAGTATCTGCATGTTTTGTTCACTATAACGAACCACTAAGTAGCTATTATGAGTCAAAAAGTAACGAGGAGTGACCGCCGTGTACCAGCCAGCCACTCCCGCCCTCCCTCCAGTCATCTGACTCGCCCACATTCTCCTCCCACAATACTGTTTTTGCTATAATTCACTATATACAGACGTTATATATAAGTATCTACATGTTTTGTTCACCATAACTGTACATCTAAGCTTGTATGGTGAGTAAAGTCACAAAGACATAGGACCTAACACAGTCAGCTGATGGCTGCCTCCCTCAAGGCCAGACACTAATATTTCTCCTCCAACAATACTGTGTGGTGTTATTACGCTATATACACACATTATAAATAAATATCTACCTGTTTTATTCACCATACTTGTACAAATAAACTGGTATGGTGCCCATAGACCATCGTGGTAACCAGTAAACAACACCGTCGTCTGCACGGTGGCGTCGTGCAGACGACGCCACCGCCCTCACCAAAATGGCGGCTCCAAACCTTCTCTTGCTGTTTATACCCTCTATACACACGTTATATATAAGTATCTACATTTGTGTTCACTATAGCGAACCACTAAGCTGGTATGCTGAGTGCAGTCAATAAAAGGTGGCCACACACAGTCAGAAAACATCGCCACCACCCTCCCTCCCACAGCATTACTCCTCCCTCCATGGCGCACAGCGCTAAATATCATCGCACTCCTGCTATTATCAGAACCCTGGTCACTTTTATCACAGTCAGGGGTCCTCTGTAATAATATCATCGCTACATAATAGCATGAACAAGTATATTTTGGCATTTTTAGGCGATGCTGTGGTCACAAGCTGAAAAGCAGTGCTGTGAACTCATGCTGCGTGCGTCAGGCTTGGTAGCTTACACGATACTGAGGCCCCTAACACCCGGGAGTTTGGCCCACGATTTTTTTTAAAAATGGCGTCTGTTTACGAGAGCCCTGATGAAGGTGTGGTGAACCCCGTGTATCCGCGGGCCGTTTAAATCTTGCGTAGTACTCCAACACATCATATGACGTGAAGAGCAGTTGACTGGTAAAACGCCTAGCACGTCATATGATGTGATGCGCACTTTAAGGGTTAACCAGTCCCAAGCAATGGTATAATTGGACCAGGGAGCAAACCGTTGCTTTCGAACAACTCAAACTCCTCCCCTGTTCTAATCCTATTCTCGCCTCACCAGATACCAAGAAGCCTTTCATCCTCCACGTCGACGCCAGTGGTACCGGCATCGGGAGTGTCTTAATGCAGCAACGAGGCGAGGAGGTTCTACCTGTCAGCTACTATAGCTACAAGTTGAAGCCTCATCAGAAAAACTACAGCACTATAGAGAAGGAGCTTCTTTCCATCGTCCTGAGCTTGCAACACTTTGCACCATATCTGCAAGGTGCTAGGTCCACTACCATCTATTCGGACCACAATCCTCTACGTTTCCTACATCAAGCCCAATTCAATAACCAACGTCTGCTGCGATGGGCTTTATATCTTCAAGGCTTCAATCTGAAAATTTGTTACATCAAGGGGCCTGATAACATCATCGTCGACGCCCTCTCCAGAGTTCACGAGGTAGAGGCAGCTCCACATACCACTCTACCTCCCGAGAACGTGACTACACCGGAACCGCAGGCTTCGGGGGAGAGTTGTGACGATAATCTCTTCCAAGAGATTTAGCCTGTTCTTCCCTATATACATCACGTTCCCAGCTACATTCAAGATACGTTTTGCAGTAGCTTAAATGTATATATCAAGACAGCCACACGCACCTGCACTCCCCCTCCCCCCTCTCCTGCACACCTGGTCTCCACGCCGACCCTTCAACTGCTGCAGTCCCAGTCTCAAACTACCGAGTTGTCGGCCTTCCTGCATTCTCATTGGCCGTTCGAGAACACGCCACTCCAGCCCTGCACCAATCACATTCCACGCCAAGGCGATGTCGGGGTCGACTTGCAGTACCACCATCAGAATATATCTTGTGCTCTGGCTGATAACATCTAGTTGACTCACCTTGTGTGATCAAATAGCGGTTGTTAGCTTGCTCATATATTCCCAGCACCATTCTTATATATTGACTATTTTATATTTCCCTTGTGTTCCATATTGCCCTCCGGTTAACGTAATTTATTTTTATGTTATTTCTTTTTCACTTGTTATCCAGTCACGTTATTCAGCCAAGGTATTGTCTTTATTTAAATTTGTTTTCTAGAATAATTAAATGTCATTGTTTATTATTTTGTTTCGTGTCTCTTCCCTTACCTTACCACAGATTATCAGACAAGCAGTCATTCTTTTTTTTTTCCTTTTTTTTTACTTTTTATATGTGACCTGGCTTTGACATCTGCCAGTGGAAGACTGCCGAACACCATACTCTACTACTTTACCGTCACAATATACATAAATTAGCACGATACATGGTAAATACGTGCAACATATGTGTACATAAGTGTCATGCACGTAACACAGTGTCCTCAGACAGTACGGATGTTTTACTGCCATAATATAGTGTACGTGTTCATTATACATAGGATTAGCACGTAAAAACAAATAAAATGTATTTGGAACTGTGTGCAAAAAATAAACAAAAATATATTCGCGGCAACTCGCGCGCCCCGCCACGGGCACCCCACCGGCCCGGGAGCTTACGGCACGGGCGCACGGGGAATGACGACGTCACACTCCACCTTACGAACCCCATAGCAGCCAAAGTAAGTACAATTTCGAAATTCCGTTGCTATACCCATATACAGGGAGGAGTTTTTGACACTTTCAGAACAAAAAAGAATTTTTTCTGAGAATTTATTTCTTGCGCACTGGGGGGTGTCATATTTATAGGCCGTGCAGTTAAAGGGTTAACCCCTAAGCTGCTCTGGGCTATTTGGCCTTCAACACCCACAGGCACAAAAATAAAAATCTAAATTTTGTTTGGTCTTATAAAACTGTTAATTTGTGTTCCCTGACCACAAGAGGAAAAAAAATGTAATTGTACTTACTAATGAGCCTACAAGATGAGTGATGACGTCATACTCAACATGCTCGCTCACGCAATGTGAGTCCTGGAGTGTCACGCAAGATTTTCAAGCAGCCAGAGTTGCCACAAATTTATTTTTGCGGCATTATTTACAGTATCTAGGCGTATTTTACCACAATTTTTTTCACTAATTGTGTTGCATATAATGTTACTTGATGTTGACTTATAATACAGCTTGCATCCATTCAATATACATTTGCATATTAGTGTCACAATTATGTGCACACAAATATTTTCTATTACACCTTATATAATATGTATTCAGATATTTCATCACTATATACACACACATTCAATATTTACAGATTTTTGCCCCATTATTGCACATTTAGAGGTCCTTGACAGTGATAGTCGTTGAAGCAGTTGACAGCACACAAAGGGACGCACATGCTTCACATCATGTTTACACTTGTTTACGTTTCTATGCTCTCGTTTGTGTGGTTTTACAAACTATGCAATCACGTTGGCCTATTGCACCCTTTCCAGCTGGTGGCAAATATTTTAGTCTGCGTACTTGAAAGGCCTCCATGTAGGAGGTGTAGATGGTGTAGGCCTTGGTGTAGGAGCATGGTGCAATACTGGGTTCTGAATGGGTCTTTTTATGCCAGGAATGTCTTTGTCAAACTTTGTTAGAAATTGTGTCATAACTGTAAAACTAAACGTTAGGAAAGTTGGTTTATGACCTGTTTCCACCAGATACATAATGAAACTGTTCAGCATGGTTACGGCAACAAGATTAAAAAACATTTTTTTCGTCCA
>WNGS01168592.1:68874-87139 GCA_020271785.1 Procambarus virginalis | reverse complement strand
AATCAAAACAGAGATCCTAAATGTAGTTATTGTCCATGTATATAAGTCACCGGAGGCAAACCTCAGCTGTTAAAGACCAGCTAATGAAAATAGAACACTGCTTAGAAAACCTCACAAATCCAGCCCCAAACATCATCCTGCTTGGGGACTACAACTTATGGCACCTGAAATTGAAGCACCTAAACCAATACAGTTATATCAGAGAGAGAATTCCGGAAGCCTAAATGAACAGTCACATGCAAATGACCTGCTACGGATGTGCACACGCTTTGCCTTAAACCACTAAGTAGAACCAACTAGAAAAGAGAACACGCTGGACCTCATTTCACAAATAATGATGAATTGATCAGGAATATCATGATCACAAATACCTGCTACTCAGATAACAATCTAATTGAAATTCTGACAAGCATAGGGAGTAGACCTGTACAACCAGTCCCAAATCCCAGGAAGGAGATTTCAGCAAATTTAATTCTAATACCAAACAGGTTAACTGGGAGCAATTAAACCAAGACCTCATAAAAAAAGCTGGGAAGAACAGCTAAAAAGCAAACCTGAACCAGTGCCTGGAAAAAATAAACTTAGTAGCGCTAGAAAAAATGCTCAAACCACATACCCCCTACAAAAAAACAGCATTGAATGTAATGAAACGCCAATTTCTGGGTGAGACCCGGAGGCTCCCGGCATCCTTCTCTTCCCTTCCCTCCGTTCAGCAGTTTTTTGCATGTTTTGACATCCAGCCTAAGAACTGAAGGGTGGATAGCCAGTGTGTAGGGTCTGGGGCTCCCCCTTCCTCTCCTGGGGAGGAAGGAGCTACACAGACAGCAGCGCGGCGACGTGTGACGTCACGTTCGTTTGCTCATTTCTTTTAAGGGAGTTCAATCCACTTGTTCGGCTTTTGGTAGCAATATTTTCACCAGAATAGGGGGATTGTTTCGGAATGCTTACCTTTCTGGGTGCCTGACCCGTCGATGGCAGACATAGAATGCTTCCAACCACATGTGACTGTCTATAGGCCATTGGTCCTCATGTCTCGCTGAGGGGGCCAGGTTCTGGCTTGTTGTCCCCGGTAGGTCCACAGAGCTCCATATATATGACTGATGCCAAAGTCTGACATAAGCATATCAGCGTAGTAAGCTCCGGAAGCTGAAGGGGCTCCCCTAGAAAATACATGAAAACACCGCCTTCCGTAGGATGGATGCCGGGGAACCTCCGGGTCTTACCCAGAAATTGGCATTTCATTACATCAACAGTGGTTTTCTGGGGGGGAGCCCCGTCAGATCATCGGAGCTACCTAACCAGAGGGAAGGACCCAGGAAGCAAAAGCGCCCTAACACAAAAAAACAGGCCAAACCAAAGGACCCTGCAGACGACCCAGGAGGCCCGAATCCCAGAACAGGAAGAGAGGAAGGAAGGAAGGGAACCCGGCCAAACCAAAGCATGCCCATGGCCACATACGCCAAGATGAGCGAGAACAGCGAAGAGCCACAACCTGATCACAACACATGATGCACCCTCGGGCCTGACCTACGATGCATCCACCCAAGGACCCCTCTGGAAAAGAGTTGACCCAAACATAACCAGAAAGAAAAGAGACTGCAGTAAATGAACAAACCTACCACCAGGACCAAACAAGCAGAAAAAACTTGTGTGCTGGAGGAGAGCTGGAAACTAATCGACCCGACCCCAGTCGCCAACGCCAATATGAAAACGAGACCTGAAAAAAACAAACCTTAACCGAAGGGGCAACGACAAGCTGAGTAGAAGAAGGAATATAGAGCACCAAGGCACAAGACCAGGACAGCACCGGAAGCGCATGAGCAGGCCGGAGGTCAAACAACGCACGAGACAGCAAGCAGAACTGAGCAGAAGGAACAGCAACACCGAACGCAAGCTGGAGTAGCCCCACCAGTGCCGCCCGATACAAGGCAACAGTATTTGGCACTAGACGATGGTCCTGGAAGATCCCTGAAGGGAAGGACACTACAATCCTATCAGAGACTGAAGTACTCCTACGCAGTGATAGGAAAGCCGGAAGGACGACCAGAAACTACACACTGCCGCTGAGACGAAGCAGACAGGTGGGAGACCAACAACGAAGCCACAAGTGCCCACACAAGGATGAGAAACTTAAGACAAAAAACCCAGACGCAAAGACTCTAGGGGAAGAACGAATCAGCTTCGTACTGGGCTGGACCGATGTGCAAAAAGAGTCGGAGCCGCAGGAAGACCCTCAGGTTTGAACACCGAGCAAAGCAGCACCTCAACCAAGGCTAGCAAGAAACCAGAAGGAACGGCTGCCAGGGAACCAGGAACCCAACTACGGCGAGCCGGGAAAGAACCAACTCAGGCAAGCAGACATGCCCCCATCCGGCAGGAACCCCCATCCCCTGGACCCTTGAAAGACCAACAAAGCCGAAAACAGATGACAACGAGAAGAATCTGCTTGCCTAAAGAGTCGAACCGAAGACTCTGCAAACAGCAAGGACAAAATGGTGACGAAAACTGAAGAGCCAGGGCCCAGGTACAGGCCAATGAGGAAAACGAGCACCACAAGCCAAATTGCGAAATGCACAGCAAAAAACAGCGACCCTGCAACCCGCAAGAGTAACGCAACGCAAAGGGTAGAAAAAACCCAGGAGCGGTCCAAACGTCAGCCCCTCACCAGCCCCCCGGGAACCCACAAGGCAGGTCCCGGGGCCGAGCTGTTCCCCCAAAGCCCCAGCCTCACAAGAAAAAGCCCAGGCGACCGAACAATTACTAAGGAAGGGAGCCCACTGGCAGACTCATACAACACGGCTGGAGGAACAGTCTCGAATGTCCCTGTCGCTACCACAGAAGGGGGAAATCCCCGAGACCGCCTGAGTCTCATGATCAGCGAAGCCCCGCCTCGACCCCGAACCCACAAATGGTAAGGATCCGGATGCAGAGAGGAGGGGGGGGGGGGTAATAACAAGGAAAGTCAAGGGGGCGCGGAAGGAACAAAACCGAAGCATCCAACACCCACAAGCCCCATCACACCAACCAAAACGGGGCGGCCTCGGGGCTGCCGGGGAGCAAACGACCTAGTGCATTGCACCACTGAAAACTTGCAACGCCTGTGCTGCCTGCACCCGCATAGTCAGCATAAGACTTTGTAATCAAGCCACAAACAAGCAACAAAACTCGTAGGACTCTGGGCCGAAGGTGCCACCGACCCCACAGGCAGCAGACGGAGGCAATACAATGAGAGTCACTCTGAGACAAGGGGACAGAACAAACCCTCAAACTCGCACAAAGCGAGGGGGGGGGGGACTTCGGGGCCACATCCATTGGACCCACGCGCCCCCTAGGTGATTCCCAGAGTCCTGAGCGTTTACCTACTAGGACTCTCACCCAGGTAATCCCTGGCAGGTTACTGCTAACCGGAACCCACAAATACCAAACAACATTCTAAGAACTGAACCCCCGGGACATGTACACTCATGGGGACCTAGCAGGGGGAACCACTGTAAGAGAGAAGAATACCCAGTACCCAGGGGTAAAGAACTAAGGCAGACCCCCCCCCCCCACAAGGCAGACAAACAAAACGAAAAAGAAAAAACCTGCAAGAGGACAACATACCCAGGTGGAACAGAGGCTGCTATGATAGGTAAAAACAAACTGTGCAATAGCTTGTGCCTCTACCAGTGCAAACTGCCCCCTACCCCAAGGCGAACAAGGGAGACAGAACACCCTAACACACAAAGGGCGGCCAAAAACCCAGCAGTAAACGGCTTAGTATGGTCAGAACCCAAGGAACTTGTGGAAGGTGGCCCCAAGCCCCAAGGGCAGGGAAGGAAACCCTAGGCGCAAGTAGCCCGAGTACTGGAGAATCACTCCCGGCTCACGCACCACCTAGAAGACAGTCACCACACACTAGGTAGAGTGCTGAAACAACCACCGGAGCCAGAGCACATGACCTCAGCCTTTAGCATCAGCCTTAGAACTGACGGGTGGATAGCCGGCGTGAGGGGTCTGGGGCTCCCCTTTTCCCCTCCCGGGGAGGGGGGAGCTGCGCGGACAGCGGCGCGGCGACGTGTGACATCATGATCGTTTGCTCGTTTCTTTTAGGGGAGCTCTATCCACTTGTTCGGCTTTTGGTAGCAATAATTTCATCAGAATAGGAGTTTGTTTTGGGATGCTTGCCTTTCTGGGTGCCTAACCCAGTCGATGGCAGACACAGAAAGCTTCCAACCACACGGGGGTTTCTATGGGCCATTGCTCCCCATGCCTCTCTGAGGGGGCCAGGTTCTGGCTCGTGATCCCTGGTAGGCCCACATAACTCCATACACATGACTGATGCCAAAGTCTGACATTAGCATATCAGCTTAGTAAGCTCCAGGGGAGCCGAAGGGGCTCACCCCAGACATAAATATAAATGGACAACTCTCACGCACCTAGTACTGCCTGGTGAGTAAAAACTGAGCAGACGACTAGCTTCATTCTCGATTGTCACACCCCACTCCCATCTTGGTACTATATACCGAGAAGAGACAGTAGGCAATCTCCAGTGATGCAGTAGTCATTGAGAGATTCACCATCATCATGATTTACGGCATCAAAGTCCGGTTTCTGGGAGAAACCAGATTTACCGGGCCCCAAATTCTCAAGAAAATTGTTGACATCACGAATGCTGCTCCATTGGACATCTGTGACGATGCCGACGGCGCTGTACTTCTTTACTCAATCAAGGAAGCTCTGGAGCATCTTGAGGTTATCTTGAGATGATTTCGGGGCTTTTTAG
This sequence comes from Procambarus virginalis, assembly GCA_020271785.1. NCBI lineage: Eukaryota > Metazoa > Arthropoda > Malacostraca > Decapoda > Cambaridae > Procambarus > Procambarus virginalis. The sequence goes on along the minus strand of WNGS01168592.1, from coordinate 82,374 downwards.
TGTCCTTGCGGCCCGGTCCTCGACCAGGCCTCCACCCCCAGGAAGCAGCCCGTGACAGCTGACTAACACTCGGGTACCTATTTTACTGCTAGGTAACAGGAGCATAGGGTGAAAGAAACTCTGCCCATTGTTTCTCGCCGGCGCCTGGGATCGAACCCAGGACCACAGGATCACAAGTCCAGCGTGCTGTCCGCTCGGCCGACCGGCTCCCTGCCGGTCGGCCGAGAGTTTGCCCCAGAACACCAGGACACACTACTCAATTCCAATCTCATCATCCTACCGACCCGGCGCTACTTGGCTGAACAAACCATCTTCGTTAGCCACACTAGTGTCTACATCACCACCCAGGACCCTGACACCATACTTGATAGCATCAACTCCAGGAACCATGCTCTGACTGCAGCTAAAGTCAAAGTCATCAAGAACAATGACAGTGCAAGGCCTACTCTCAAGGTCACCTTCACAACAGCTGCTGCAGCGACCAAAGCTGTGGAAAATGGATTCAGATGCTTGGATATTTCTATCACACCTGACACTGTCAAGAAGGAGCGTTACTACATCGTACGCCAATGCTTTAAGTGTTAAAAATATGACCACAACACCAGGAACTACCCACAAGCAGAGGCAAAGTGTAGCATTGCACCCAAGATCATCACTTCAAAAACTGCCAGTCACCTAGCAAATTGTGCCTCAATTGTGGAGGAGCTCACACCGCCTTCTCCATGGACTGCCAAGTACGACTGGATGAAATTAAGAAAATGGTAACTGCCAAACCCAACAACCAATCAGCTGGCAAGCTTCAATATCCAGGCTATATGGTTCCCAGTGCTTCCCAATGCTTCTGCTACACAGCCAACCACACCAGGTCAGCCCCCCCCCCCTTCCCCACTGGGGACCCAGCAAACAGGCAACTGCAGCCCAGCTAGCTAACTCAATTGTCAACTAATCAGCACCCTCGGCCACCACCACTCTCATCCCAGTTCTGATCAGTGTAGCTGAGAAGATGGCAGAAACAGACGTTGTCAAATACATGAGAGCACTGAAGGTGCTCCTTGCCCAGAACAACCTACCTACGATATCGGTCCCAGTGAACCTGTTTCAACACCAAAATGCTACTTCAACCCGAACAGACCAGCTCCTAACAGCACCAACAACTGAAGTCATGACGCCGCCGCCCCACCACCACCCACCCCCGAAGGTGGACCCAACACCAGTCTCCCGGGCATCAACTTCCACCCAGTCCACTGCCACCCCACTCCAGTCAGCCCAACAGCCAATGGAAACCTTATCATCCTCCACTGGAACACGACAGAAATATACAGGTCTGTCAGGGAAAAGACAGAAAACAGGAAAGCAGAAAACAGACACCGCCCAGACTGTTACACCAGTAACTACAATAGAACCAATCAACATCAATGAATTGGAAAATTACATATGTTCAACCACTGGACGACTATGAGGAGGGTATACCCTGCCATGGCCTCTTTATCCCACCTTCAGCCAGCCACTTTCAAGGCAACCCCCACCACAAGAAAACTTCTGACTCTAGAGTGCAACAGGATCTTCGCCAGGCTGAGCCGCAGCAAGTTCCTCGGCCGCAGAATTGAGCATGCCAACATGCTTGAAAACTATGTGGATATCGCCCACCTGAAGGAGGAGCACTTCAACCCAATATTTACCAAACAGATCAACTTCTTTGAATACGAAGAAGACCCGGAAGGAACTCCAATACCTAAGCTGGAGTTAGGATTATTCATCAGAATGTTCACCACGCCAAACCCCAACCTCTTGGCATCAAACAACTCTTAGAACACCCCGGTTCACCATCACCACAGGAAAGACACCTCCTCCAAGCCAGACAGAAGGCCTCATCTGAACCAGGAGAACACCTCACTGCCCCGCCACTAGCCTCTTGCCTCTTAAGAAGCTCAGCCCCAAGCCAAGAACAAAAACATATGTCAACCCACGATGGACAGACCACCGAACTTTCAAGCCTCCTCTCTCCACATCCAGATCCTCTTCCAAGAATTTCACCACCCCATCCTTCTTCCTCCCAAATCCTCTCCAAGCTCTTTGGACATCAAAGCGAAAGCGAAAGGTGGACCTCCTCTACCAAAATAAGCAAGTACACAAGAAAACAAAACAAAAAGGTCCCAGAAGCAACACACAAACCAATGGGTCCCCAGAGAATCGTTGGCCTCCACTGAATGCAAGCTGCGCCGGCCACATTATTGCGACGGCAATAACTGCCGGCCGCAGTTATCCACGCAGTTATCCACGCTGGGTCATCCACCCAGCAAAGCCACTTCCTACCTGGGGCAAGACAGAAAGCCAAAGACCACTGACGGACCCAAAGGGTGAGAACAATGCCAAGCAACGAAGCCCACAAACAGGAGTGAGACCTGAACGTCCCAGGGAAGGGAACCCTGACCTGCAAGGGAAGTACTTACCAGGCACCTAGGGAAGGGAGCCCTAAGCGCATGCAGCCCAGTATACTTAACACTTTCGCCCGGCGAGGACTCAGCATTGAGTCCTCCGTAAAACAGGGGCAAGTCCGGCGAGGACTCAGCATTGAGTCCTCCGTGCAGCAACTTTAGTGGCGTTTTCGAGACGGTCTTGCTATGGTTTTGGACATTATATGCATGTACTCTTGTAGGGAATTTCATTGCGAAAACATTGATACCCAAATGAAAGTCCTAGGACCAGAATTGAGGTAACAAAGTTGAAAACAGAATACCCATTTTATTGGTCTTTATTAGCGCTCAAGGGGGTAACTCTCTCACTTTCCGTGCTTGTTGTGGATAGTACGCAGGGCTTTTGGACTTTATATTTGCATGCTCCTGTTGGGAATTCTATTGCGAACACAATGATACCAAAATGAAAGACTTAAGACAAGAATTGAGATGTCCAAAGTGAAGTGTACACATTTTATTGCTCTGGCTCGCTCCCGGGTAACACGCTCTCACTTTCTAACTTTCTCGCCGGACTTTTGGGCTTTATATGCATTTAGTGTTGTAGAGAATTCTATTGCGAACACATTGATACCAAATTGAAAAAACCTAGGATGAGAATTGAGATGACAAAGTTCAAAAGAATATATACTTTTCAGAATGAGAAGCGCCTTGGGGTGGCGCAGCGCTCTCTTTCTTGTAACCGCGACCTGTTTTCATCATGTCGGCGGGTGGAGATCGCTGCTGTTTTTGATATTATATGCATATAGGCCTGTTGGGAATTCTATTGTGAACACATTGATACCAAATGAAAGACCTAGGACGAGAATTGAGTTGACAAAACTGAAAAGAGTGTAAACATTTTATCACTCTTGTGCGCTCCCGGGTAACTTTCTCTCACTTTCTCTGTTAGTTGCGGATGGTAAGCCGGGCTTTTGGAGTTTATATGCATTTAGTCCTGTAGAGAATTCTATTGTGAACACATTGATACCAAATTGAATATCTTAGGACGAGAATTGAGCTGACAAAGTGGAAAAGATTATACACTTTTCAGAATTTACCGCGCTCTCCCGCGCAACGCTCAAGCCGTCCAGGGGTAGTGGGGAGGTCCCGCACCCGGTGCGTGAAAGTGTTAAGGAACATCTAGCCACCACACACAAAGCTGGCAAAGACACACACACCAAAGCCAGACAATAATTCGAGTCCACCAGTCTCTGTGGTGTAGTGGTAAGACACTTGCCTGGCGTTCTGTGAGTGCTTTGTCATGGGTTCGTATCCTGGCCGGGGAGGATTTACTGGGTGTAAATCCTTAACTGTAGCCTCTGTTTAAACAGTAAACTGTGTACTTGGTTGTAACAATGATTCTTCACGGCGGGGATCGTATTGCAGGGACCTGCCCGAAACGCTACGTGTACTAGTGGCTGTACAAGAATGTAACAACTCTTGTATATATCTCAAAAAAAAAAAAAAAAAAAATTGAGGCTGAGAGGACATGTGTACACTGGCACATTAGTTAATGAACTGGGGGAAGGGGGGGCAGCTGGCTCACCATAACACGACCCTCCTTTTGGGGGAGGGGCACGCTAGAGAGCATGCACGCTAATTGCAAGACGTTTTGCTTGTTTCATTTTTTTCTTTTGGGGGAGTTCTTTGTCTTCCAAACAATGTTCGGACATAGTTTGCAATTTTAACCAATTAGAGGTTTGCATTGTTTTACTTACCTTTCTGGTGGTACAGTATCCACTCAATTTAACGGCCTCTTTTATACCGATCTGCCGGTATTAACGACCGGTTTGAGGGATCGGTATCTGGAGCCTTGTATACCGGTCTGGTGGTCGATATTACCGACGGTCGGTATTGGGTTTGTTTTGGCATCGGCAGCCCCTCACATGGCGACCAGGCGATCATCCAGAATGGTATATTAAATCTTAACTTTCTTTCAAAATGATTCAGTTTCATGAAGAAAATTCTAAATTATTATTAATAAAATATTTTAAAACAATATTAATTATTATATATTATTATATATATTATATATAATATTATTAAACAAAATTCTCTGTTTTCTTATTAAATACCTTTTATAGTATACGCAATAGGTATTTTTTTTTCCCACGGACCTAGATCGTACTGCGCCTGGCCATGTGACCGCTTTGTTTACTGTTAACTCACGCGGCTGAGAGCAGTGTCTGAGAATATTAGCCAGAGAAAATCAGATTCAGACAAAAATAGATAAATTCATGATTTCAACAGTTCGTGAAAGTACCCACTGGGAATTCAACAAGTCATGCAGCATCTGCTGGCAACGAGTGCCCTACAAGCCATGCTGCACCCGCCGATGCTGAATTCCCATCAACAAGATGTGCAGCCTCCGCCGGCAACGAATGCTCTGCAAGCTATGCTGAATTCCCATCAACATGACGTGCAGTCTTCACCAGCAACGAATGCTCTGCAAGCTATGCTGCACCCGCCGATGCTGAATTCCCATCAACATGTCGTGCAGCCTCCGCCGGCAACGAATGCTCTGCAAGATATGCTACACCCGCCAATGCTGAATTCCCATCGACAAGTCATGGAGCATCCGCCAGCAACGAATGGTCTGCAAGCCATGTTGCACCCGCTGATGCTGAATTCCCATCAAAAGTCGTGTAGCCTCCACTAACTATATAAAATATGATTGAAAGACATATAAATTAGTGTAAAAAGTGTTGATAGAGTACATTATTGTAAGTGTTAATGATTATTTAAGCCTTGACAAAAAGATACTGTACAGTGTACAGTGTAAATATACAGTAGAAATAATTTTCAATTGTGAATTAGAATTAGAACTCATGTGAATTAGTAGTAAGGCTAGCTGTTGTGTGAAGTGAATGCCTGAAAATAAGTGTGCATACTGTATGTACCCTGTATGCAATATAAACAAAATAAAACAAGCGCTGCAGAGGATGACGTAATCTTCAAAGCTTCGTAATCTTCAGCTTCAATAAAAGTAAGTCCATTTACCAATTTTATTATAGTATTACAAGATATTATTTTTTTTCAACAAAAGCTACATATTAGTCTCTGCAAATGTATATTCTATCATTAGCAGAGAAAAGGTGAGCTCAAAATATTTCGTCTTGGCTAGCTCTCAGTGACAAGGCTCGATCGCCATTGTTATGGCCTGGCCGCCACGCCCTGTGTCATAACATTAAAAATACATTACCTGCACTGTTCAGGGTAAATCAAAACACATCTCTAAAATTTTATTGAGAAAATATTAACAATCACTGATTGATACATGAAATATTTTGCAATACAAAGGAATGAATCAATTTTTTTCCACCCATCTGGACTTGATCAGACCGTGTTCACATATCATCCATGCAACAGCCAACAGCTGGCTTAATCGTCGGCGTGGCACTAAACTGGAATGCAATTACACAATGAACTTTATTTAATTTTAGTTATACAGTATAAAATATATCTTACCTGAATGTTACTTGAAAAATTACCCGACCCGACCTAACTTCGGAAATAACGGAGCTCCGGAAATAACGACTAGGGTACAGCCCCATATAGGCCGTTAAATTGAGTGGATACTGTATTCCCAGTTGATGGCAGACACGACACACTCTAATGTAGTGTGTTCATATGGCCATTGCTCCCTGCACCTCTCGGAGGGGGCCAGGTTCTGGCTCGTGGGCCCCGGTAGGCACTAGAACTCCAAGGACTGATAGCACCTAACTAATATGGCACATATCAGTTTGATAGCTTCAGGGAGCCGACGGGGCTCCTCACAGAAACAGGTGAAAGCGGGACTACAGCTGGAGCAGAGCTGCAGGAGGGAGAGAGATGGATGCAGCCCAAGAATCTCATGCGAGGCCCAGACAAGACTGAACCTGGGACAGAATCAACTGGAACTCCCTCCAAATTACCAAAAATCCAAACCCGGCAAACTGGGAAAGAATCGGATCCCAGGCTAGCAGACATGCAGACCAGTAGGGAGCCCACACCAACCAGTCATTGAGGCAGGCTGCCAGCCAGGAAGACACTGGAAATGTATCCGATCAGTGTAAAATGATTTGAACTCGAACCAAAACTTGATCCAACCCAGAGGCATAAATCGGGTCTCACAGGAGGTATGCATCAAGGGCCTCCCAAAGCCCCACAGGGGGAAGCCGAGGAAGAAAAAACTCCAAAAAGATGAATCCGAGGAACCCTAGGACACCCAGGAACGAAGCTGGGGAAAACTCTACCTACCACATTTGCCAGCGGATAAGACACACCATGTGAATGAAAAGATTTACCCCCACCCCCCATAGAAAGATCCCCATAGTTAAACTGGCCATAATACAGACAGGATACTGAGGCTGTAGACTTGGAAGCCAGACAAGCATATAGGGCAAGGTCACCAGGGACAAAAACCTGTGGCCAAAATAAAATAGAGAAAACAATCCAAGTGTAATGATCTGGTGCCCAGATCATTGGTTCTCCCTTCCCCCTCTCCCCTCCTTCCTTCTCCCCTCCTTCCTTTTTCCCTTCCCCCTTTCTCCCCTCCCCTTACCCGTCATTCATCTTCCCCCTTCACCCCCCCCCCCTGTCGCCCATTTGTCAAGGTCCAAGGAGTTGACCTGAGGCCGACCTCTGTGATACCTTGCGTCCCCACGCAATCCTCCCCACTCGTTTCCCCTCTCCATCCCCCTCTCATCCCCCTCTCATTCCCTCTCTTTCCCCTCTCAACGGTCCCTTACCCATACCAGGCGAGTCAAATGTCCCTACCCTTTATCTTGCTGGAGACGGGCTTGAACATAAATTATCAGTTTTGGTAAACATTGCTGGGAGGTGCACTAGTTGCGGGAATCCAATACAGTGGTACCTTGTTCCCATCGCATAGCCGGGGAGTACTGACTCAATCTTCAGGAATTCATGTAGCCTTCCACGGCACCTCAGGGAAGATGATTGGCGGGAGATAAGGGCCAAGTCCTTATTGGCCCTAGAGAGCCAGACCTCAGGCCTAAGTGTAAAATGGTTGGACAATGCCAAAATAATGGGTGGAGCCCTGGGGCTGGATTAGATGGTGGGAGGTGTAATCCTTCCCAGCAATAAGCTGGTAAAACAAAATTTCATTTAGTGTGTCTTGGGAGTTTTTCGGGACTGGAGGGCAAGCCAGCCCGCGTCCAAAGGGGCTGAGGGCCGCCATCAACATCTTGGCAAATTGTGCGATTGAAGGTAGTGTGCTCCTACGTTATTGCATATTGGTGATTGCATTTCCATTGCCTCTTTTATTTTGGTAGATGTTATTAGAGTAGGCTATATGTCAATTGTGATTTAAATATACAGTTACAATAATAAAATAATTGTTAATGTCATTTTGGTGAGTTATCTGTCCCCTTGTGTTGGTATATGTTATTCATGCGATTTTCATGTGCTGTGTTAGAAATTCCCCTGTGTTTCTCCATTCTTAGGAATAATAAAGTAACGCGAGAGCCTCCCGTTCAGTTCAATAAGACTAAAGTAATCCATTCAATTTCAATCACTGGTCCTTTGAGCTCCCTGATTATCGAGTCCCTTCCTTCCTGGGGACCGATAATTATAGACACATTCATTCATTTGGAAGGTGGTGGCAGTGTATCAAGGTAAGAAGATTAATAATCCCTTTCCTTGTGATATTCCTCGTTTAATCTTCAGCTTATATTCGTGACAGTCCAGCGAGGGGTCATGCTGGTCCGTTATTAGTGTTTGCTGGTTATTAAGGGTGGACAGATATTACAATAAATGATTTAATAATATTTCAATGGTTTAGTCAACGTTACAACGGTAGAGCAGCCATTACTATGGTAGACATTACAATGGTAGCAGCGGTGTTTCAATAATTTCTTGACGATTATTGAAGCCTCACGCATCTGTCCGTTCGGTTATGCTGTGAGGTGAGAGTGCAGCCGGGGCCCATGAGATAGAGTCGACGGTAATCCTATGTGGTGCGATTCGCATAGAGTAGGCGATTCTAGGGTCTTGAGAGGCTGGTAAGGTAGATTACAGGCACTTAAGTGCGCTAGCAGGCAGTTAAGTGTGGAGGCCGCCTTGGGTAGTTGGACAGGGTACTTTTTCTCGACCTTCTGCAACTACGGACAAGGGTGTTGCATGGTGGTTTTGCAACAACAATTCTAGGATTCGAATTGTCTGAGCGGGGAAGTATTAGGACGCTAATTATTTATCCCCGAGGGTGTGTTAGGCGACCCAATCGCTAGCTTTCTACGGTACAACCATGAAGGTGCCGAGAGTTACTGAGGGATGGCGTAGTAGATTGTCTAGCAACGGAATTACGGTGGTGTCGGACAGTTAAATCCGTCGGTTGTTCCGCTATCTAGTCTAACCGTTGACCGCAAAGGACAGGATTTATTTGGTACTGTCGGGATATTGGTGAATGTTGGTAAAAGCGACAGGGCGGGCCGGGACGGGACGGTTATAGGTTAAATCGAGATCTCCTTAACCCTTAAAGTGCGCTTCACGTCATATGATGTGCTAGGCGTTGTACCAGTAAACTGCGCTTCACGTCAAATGACGTGTATGGGTACCGCGCACGATTTGAATGTCCCGCCGGGTATCTGGGGTTCCCATACGCTGCCCACGGGCTATAGTAAACAGCGGCCATTTTGAAAAAAATTCCCGCTCACGCTCCGAAGGCCTGGGAGGCCTCAGTTTAGCGACGGTCACCATGGCGAGCGCACGGTCAAACGCCTCACGGGCACGCACCACGCAATCCCTCACCCCAGAGCAAATAGCCCACGAATTATTTTCTGAAGGCGAGGAAAGTGTGTTTGATGATTCTGACAACGACGAGGATTATACACAGTTGTCGGGTGATAGTAGCAGCAGCAGTGAGAGTGAGAATTCTCGCCATGCCAAGGCGAGGCCTCTACCCTCACCCTTGCCTCCTCGCCCAGTTTCTACCCCAGTTCTACCACGACCTCACAGTTCCTGTGGAAATTATCTGTTTGAGGATGACGAGTCAGAGGGAGGTGACTCCTTTTCTGGGTTTAGTGACTCAGATCACAGTTTTATTGAGCCTGTGGCTGGTACCAGTGGTGTAACTGGGCGAGAAATTGTCGCGTCAGCAGCATCTCGCCCAGCCAAGCGCTACCGCATGGCAGCACATGAGGGACCAAGACCCTCGTGTTTACGTGCATCCACCTCACGTGCACCCACCTCACGTGCACCCACCTCACGTGCACCCACCTCACGTGCACCCACCTCACGTGCACCCACCTCACGTGCACCCACCTCACGTGCATCCACCTCACCAGAACCCACCTTACGTGCACCCACTTCATGTGCACGTAGCCGCCGTGCTTCTCGCAGACGGTGTTCAGCTCCTGGTCGCCGGTATGCATCGCTTCCTCGCCGTCTTTCATCTGCATCTCGCAGGACGCCTGGTGTACTTGAGTGGAGTGATGGTGACGATTTTATTCCTAATATTCCTCACTTTGACGATACAGATGTAGGGATTACAAACCTTTTCCCTAATCAAGGTGAGGACATGGCTGAGATGGAATATTTTACAGCATTCTATGATGAACCACTCATGGAATACATTGTACACCAAACGAACCTGCATGCTGCTTACCTGATTGAGAGGGAAATCACAGAATTTTCACGACTGCAGCGTTGGAAAAATACCACAGTTGCGGAAATGTATGTGTTTTTGGCACTCTGTTTGTTGATGAAGCACTGTCACAAACATGCAATAAGTGACTATTGGAGCAAGGACCATACAGTGCCAACACCTTTATTCGGTAAATATATGTCACGAGACAGGTTTCAGATACTCCTCAGGTGTTTACATTTTGGAAGTGTTCAGGACCGAACACCTGATGATAGACTGTGGCGAGTGAGGCACTACATGAACGATGTTATTGGAAAATTCAGAGATTTTTACGTACCAGCACAGAAGCTGGTGGTTGATGAATCTCTCGTACTTTTCAAGGGACGTGTTCCATTCAAACAGTACATTCCCTCAAAACGAAACCGATTTGGCCTGAAATTTTTTGTTCTTTGTGATTGTGAGACAGGATACGTGTTACACATGATTTTGTACTCGGCTAGTGATGTAGACATTCCCGGTAACGACGAACATGGATTCTCGGGTAGTGTAGTGAAGACCATCATGGCTCCGTGGATGAACAAGGGACACATTTTATACACGGATAATTACTATACAAGTCCCTTGCTAGCTCGGTTCTTGCTAGAAAATAGAACCGGATTGGTTGGTACAGTAAAGCCACAACGAAGGGAAATGCCTGTGTTTGACACCGACATTGCAGTTGGTGAGTGTCAGAGAAGGAAATGTGATCAAATTCTGTCAGTTCGGTGGAAAGACAAACGAGAGGTGAACTTGTTGACAACAATTCATGATGGAACAATGGTGAACAGTGGGAAAGTGAGCCATAAAACAAACGCACCACTATATAAGCCAAACTGTGTTTTAGACTATAATATCAACATGAGGTTGATTGATAAATCAGACATGATGATTGGCACTGCAGAGTGTGTGCGGAAGACATGTAGGTGGACGAAAAAAGTGTTCTTCCATCTTGTGGACATGAGCATGCTGAACTGTTTCAACATGTACCTTGTGAGGACTGGACGTAAGCCCACTTTCCGTGACTTTGTATTTGATGCTACAATACAGTTATTAGGAAAGTTTGCAAAAGATGTCCCAGGGATTCAGCGGCCCATCATAAACCCACTGTTGCAGCATGCTGGTACTCCACGCCTCGCTCACACTGAAGGCTTCCTAGCACACAGACTCAAGTATTTGCCACCAGCTGGGAAGCGTGCAATAGGCCAACGTGATTGCTTGGTGTGTAAAACAACGACACGTCGAGACCAGAAACGGAAGCTAGTACAAACATGGTGTGAAACGTGTGGTATCCCATTATGTGCTGTCGACTGCTTCAATGACTACCACAGTCTAGAAAACTTCTAAGTGTGCTGCAAAGTGTGTACAGCGTGTGCGAGTGTGTAAATATGTAAACATATAAGCAGTTAGCGTGTGCGTGTGTGTAAATATATACAAATATAAGCAGAACATACAATGTAATAGACTGTAATGACATATTATATTGTCGTAATTGAAAACAGATGTGTGCGCCTGTGTATACTCAAATATGCAACAATTATTGATACAAAATATGTTCAAACATTATTTGAAACAAATTTAGTGCAAAATAAATGGATAAAATGCGCCTAGACATTGTAAATAAATAGCGCGAAAATATATTTGTGGCAACTCTGGCTGTTGCGGGACGCCGCGCAACACCTCTCGGGCGTCTACTGCATGAGAGAACATGCAGAGTGTGACGTCATCGATGAACTTTACGGCTCTATTGCAACAAAAGTAAGTACAATAGAATTTTTTTTTTTTTTTCCCGTGATCAGTGAACGAAACTTAACAGATTAGCAAAAAAAAAAAATTTTTTTTTTTTTCAAAATGACATGCGCCTGTGCGGATAGCAGTATATTAGACCCCGAGCATGTTAAGGGTTAAGTACTACATTAAGTTCCTGTATATTAAGTTCCCTTTCAGGTTAAGCGCCCTTCGTTAGTTAAGTATTCCCCCTTGTTAGGTAATTTCCGTATATAAGTGTTATTATTTTCTAAGTATTTGTTTTATATTTCTTTTATATCTGAGTTTGTGTACATGCATGCAGTATAAATTCTCTGGGAGAATTACCAAGGTGAGTGGTTCACTGTTTTCAAGTGAAGTGAAGTGCAGTGCATTAAAGGGGATTCGTGTATTCGTTCATTCAGTGAAAATCGTGAAAATTGTTGTGACGATATATTTCTAAGTCGCTTGGAAAATCTTAGTTTTGGGAATAAATTCTAATTTTGTGGCTAGCCATACGATCATTGGGTCGTCAGTGTTAATTCCAGTGTGCGATTACAGTGTCCAAGTTAGAACTTTGAGAGACCAAAGTCGATTTTTGGTCATTTAAGCGAATTAGCGTTGGGACTCTGATTTTTTTCTTCTAGCGGTTCTCAGCGCTCAGTGAGCAGCGCTCAGTAATTGTTTGCGCTCAACCAAGTGTCTAAGTGTCTGCGAGTGGTATATTCAGTTCAGTGATACGCAAACCACACGTCGGTATTTAATTTATAATTTTGAGAAAAGAAATACTTGGTTAATTAGGATTAGTGCGGAGACTATTCTGAGGAGTCGGCTTCGTGACAGTGTGTGCGCTTTTAATTTTTGTAAACTTACCAACGTGTCCAAGTGTCCAGTGAGTGTTATATTCGGTAAAGTAACAAGTCCCTACACGCCAGTATTAATTTATAATTTTGGGAAAATAATACTAATTTTTAATAAGGTTCAGCGCGACTCTTGTCTAGCTGTGAGTGGCGCGGCGATGTGTTAATTCTCTCAGTATTCTACTACGCAACGGCGGTGCCCCAGTGTAGGTCCGTTAACATCGAGTTCATTCAGTAACGTAAATAAGTGAATTATCATTAATTTTTGTTTAACTAATAAATACTTATAATTATAGGTGAGCGCCGTTGTCAGCGTCGGGCGTTAAGAATTTAATAATTGTTGAAGATATAAACATCGCGCCAGTGTTAACTAACGATAACGTCATTCAATTCTAGCGCGCCTAAGATTTACTAGGAAATTGAAAATTAGAAAAATTGAGAAACTCAGTTAACGTAAAGTGTGGATTTGTGTGCTGGATAAACGAGACTTAGATTATTTTCGATAAATAAAACAGAGTTGAAACGAAATTATTTACAATAAATTCAGGTAGTTCCTTTCGCGATAATATTCACTATAAATTCAGTATATTTTGTTCAAGAATGCGGTAATTATCAATATTTTTCTAACATTTATATTGGTCTTTCATTTAGAGACAAGAAATTTCTTACTTTAATTCTTTTTATAATTGCGTTACCAGTCCATCGAGTGTCAAATAATATAGTAAACTCATTACATTTTATCAAGATAATTGTAGTAATTTCCTGGCGTTAATGAATTAACGTAGCGTAACCTACTATTTTTAGTGTATTTGTGCGCGTGTAT
>WNGS01168592.1:24222-47316 GCA_020271785.1 Procambarus virginalis | reverse complement strand
ATTAAAAATACATTACCTGCACTGTTCAGGGTAAAGCAAAACACATCTCTAAAATTTTATTGAGAAAATATTAACAATCACTGATTGATACATGAAATATTTTGCAATACAAAGGAATGAACCATTTTTTCCCACCCATCTGGACTTGATCAGACCGTGTTCACACATCATCCATGCAGCAGCCACCAGCTGACTTAATCGTCGGCGTGGCACTAAATTGGAACGCAATTACACAATGACTTTATTTAATTTTAATTATACGTATAAAATATATCCTACCGAATGTTACTTGAAAAATTACCCGACCCGACTTAACTTCGGAAATAACGGAGCTCTCGGAAATAACGACCAGGGTACAGCCCCATATAGGCCGTTAAATTGAGTGGATACTACATATCAGCCTGGATAGCTCCCAGAAATTGAAAAATTCAAAATCTAAATTAAACTGACATTTAATATGTCTGTGTATGAAGTTCTTAGGCCTACTGGGGACCACGAGCAAAAACATGGCCCCCCCCCCAACTCAGAGAGGCATGATCAGCAATGGCCTATAGAAACCCCCCTGTGGTTGGAAGCATTCTATGTCTGCCATCGACCGTGTCAGGCACCTAGAAAGGTAAGCATCCCAAAACAAACCCCTATTCCATTAAGAAATTGCTACTGAGAGCTGAACTAGTGGACAGAACTCCCCAAGCAAAAACAAGCTAACGAGCATGACGTCACTATGTCGCTGCGCTTATCGTCTGTGCAGTATGGGACTGGGGCTCTGGGAAGGGTCTGGGGCTTCCCCTTCCCCTCCTGGGGAGAGGGGAGCCCCAAACCGTTCGTGCTGGCTACCCAAGACCCCAGTTCTGAGGCTGGATATCAACACACACAAAAAGCCGCCGACTGGAGGGAGGGAGGGTTGCCGAGTGAGCCTCCGGATCTCACCCAGAAAATGGCGTTTCACTACATTCAACCCTTCTTTTCTCGGGGAAGCCCCATTCGCTCCCCGGAGCTACCTACCAAAAGACGAAAACAAGAGGGGACCTACCTGGGAAGTGGTTGTCGCTCGCTCCTCCAATGCGAAGCGGAAACAAAAGACTGCAATCGTCAACCCAAAGCCACACAGGCCCGATAAGGCCCAGGAACAACAATGAAGGAACGCGTAGCCAACCTACGAATGTCGTGAGCACCGAGATGAACTGCAGGCAGGCTGGACCGAACCACCCCATGGACGACCCGAGAGAACCGCACCCTGAAATAGGGAAGAAGGGAAACCAGAGCAACCCAAAGCATGACCCGGGTCACGGCAGCCGTGGCACGCAAAGGACCCCCCAAAAGGCACCAGGACACGTGTGAATGTGCCTAAATGTGCCTGACCAACCAAGCATCAACAATCCAAGAACCCCTCTAGAAAGCAGCCATGTCAGTCTTCGCCAGAAAATAAGGAGACGGCTGCAAGCGAACAAACCTATCACAAGGACCAAAGGAGCAAAAACCCTGGCGCCGGAGGAGAGTATGAAGCACCCCGACCCGATCCCCAGAGGCCAACGCCAACAAGAAAGAGAGCCTCGGAAAACAATCCAGAACCGAAGGGGCCACAACAAACCGAGAAGAGAAGAGAGCACCCAATCCAAGAAAAAGGATGGCTAAAGCGGCGCAAGAGCAGGCCGGAGGTGAACCACGCCAGAGACAGCTCGCGAATTGGTGCAGGGGGAACACCCAAACCAAAGCAATCCGGAGCGGCTCCACCAGCACCACACACTGACGATTGCAGTCTTTTGTTTCCGCTTAGCATTGGAGGAGCGAGCGACAACCACCTTCCAGGTAGGTCCCCTCTTGTTGAAACTAATGATCATAAATGCATATAGTCCACCGCTAAGCAGCACATGGTCAAAGGAGGAGCTAGATAGTAAACGAGAAGGTCTTATAACATTAATGAGAGAGATTATAGTGAGAGCGGATAACGATAGATCATGACTGTTGATAGTCGGCGACTTCAACTTGAAATCCATAGACTGGGAAGCATATGAAGCTAAAACAGAAGATTTTGGGACCTGTAGATTTGTAGACCTCATCCTGGAAACATTCTTGTATCAACATGTTAAACAAGCTACAAGGATGAGGGAAGGGGACGTTCCCTCCATGCTAGATTTGATATTTACCAGGAAGGAGCAAGAGATATTTGACATTCAGTACCTTCCTCCCTTGGGTAAAAGTGACCATGTCTTTTTGGGAAAAAAGTATGCAATGCATTATAATCTCGAAGAAAATAAGGAGGTTGAAGCAGTTGAAAAACCTGACTTCAGGAGAGGACATGATGGCAACCTTAGAAATTTTTTTAGTGAGTATAATTGGACAGACTTGTTGATAGGGAAGGAAGTGAATGAGATGTATGTGAAGTTTTGTGAAATATATGATAAAGGCACAAAATTTTTTATACCAAAACAAAGATGCAGAACTAAGAAACAGGATTGGTTCAACAGAAATTGCGAGAGGGCCAGAGACCAAAAGACACAAAAATGGAATCAGTATGGGAAGAGGCCAAACCCCCAAACATACCACCGATACAAAGATGCGAGAAACAACTATACTGCAGTAAGGAGAGAGGCAGAAAGAAATTTTGAAAAAGGGATAGCGGATAAATGTAAAACAGAACAGAGCCTATTCCACAAATTCATAAACAACAAATTTCAGGTAAAGGATAATATCCAGAGGTTGAAAATGGGAAACAGATTCGCGGAAAATAAAAAAAAAATGTGTGAAACATTAAACAAAAAGTTCCAAAGTGTGTTTGTACAAAATTAAATCTTCAGAGAACCAGATACGATAAGAATGCCAGCGAACAACATAAGAGTGTATAAAGGTATCTAGAGATGAAGTGAAAAATATGCTAAACTAGCTCAGTAAGAACAAAGCAGTTGGCCAAGATGGAGCTTCACCATGGGTTCTGAGAGAATGTGCATCTGAACTCAGCATTCCACTTCACCTGATCATTCAGGCATCCCTGTGTACAGGAGTCATAGCAGATGTGTGGAAACAGGCTAACTATGTAGATTGGATAGTTCCAATCTACAAAAGTGGCAGCAGGGAAGACCCCCTCAATTATAGACCTGTATCATTGACTAGTGTAATAATGAAAGTATTGGAAAACTAATCAAAACTAAATGGGTAGAACACCTGGAGAGAAATGATATAATATCAGACAGACAGTATGGTTTTTGATCTGGAAGATCCTGTGTATCGAATTTACTTAGTTTCTATGATAGAGTCACAGAGATTTTACAGGAAAGAGACGGTTGGTTTGACTTCATTTATCTGGACCTAAAAAAAGCTTTCGACAGAGTTCCACATAAGAGGTTGTTCTGGAAACTGGAAAATATTGGAGGGGTGACAGGTAAGCTTCTAACATGGATAAAAATTTTTCTGACTGATAGAAAAATGAGGGCAGTAATCAGAGGCAATGTATCAGACTGGAGAAATGTCACAAGTGGAGTACCACAGGATTCAGTTCTTGCACCAGTGATGTTTACTGTCTACATAAATGATCTACCAGTTGGTATACAGAATTATATGAACATGTTTGCTGATGATGATAAGATAATAGGAAGGATAAGAAACTTAGATGATTGTCATGCCCTTCAAGATGACCTGGACAAAATAAGTATATGGAGCGCCACTTAGCAAATGGAATTTAATGTTAATAAATGCCATGTTATGGAATGTGGAATAGGAGAACATATACCCCACGCAACCTATATATTATGTGAGAAATCTTTAAAGAATTCTGATAAAGAAAGAGATCTAGGGGTGGTTCTTGATAGAATACTATCACCTGAGGACCACATAAAGAATATTGTGCGAGGAGCCTATGCCACGCTTTCTAACTTCAGAATTGCTTTTAACCCTCAAACCGCTAGGAACCCAAATAAATTTAACACTTTGGTCCGGAACGACGCAGCATTGCGTTATTCTTTTAGTAGACACGATCCCAGGAATGACGCAGCATTGCGTCGAGTTCGGCGGCAAATTGGCGGCAGCTTCGGGAGGGGCGCACAGCGGTTTTGGATATTATATGCATATACTCTTGTAGGGAATTTCATTGCGAATACATTGATACCAAAATGAAAGACCAAAAGCAATTCTGAAGTTAGAAAGCATGGCATAGGCATAGATAGGTTTTTGGCGGTCGAACAGGGTCCTGGCTGCTCGTTACCTTGTGAATGTCCCTGGGCCCCGTCGGGCCTGTGTTGCTTTGGGTCGGCAGTTGCAGCCAGTTGTCTCGGTTTCGCGTTGAGGAGTGAGCGAAGACCGCCTCCTGGGTAAGTCCCTCTTTTTTCTGTCTGTGGGTAGTTAGCTCCGGGGAGCTGACGGGGCTCCCCCCAGAAAACCACCGTTGAATGTAATGAAACGCCATTTTCTGGGTGAGTCCCAGAGGCTCCCCGGCATCCCTCCCTCCCTCCGGTCAGCGTTTTTTTTGTGTTTTTGACATCCAGCCTCAAGAACTGAGGTGTGGGTAGCCGGCATGGAGGGTCTGGGGATCCCCCTTCCCCCTCCTGGGGAGGGGGGGGAAGCTGAATAGACAGTGGCGCGGCAACGTGTGACGTCACACTAGTTTGTTTGTTTTCTTTTGGGGAGTTCTACCTATTAGTTTGGCTTTTGGTAACACTTTTAACCAGAATAGGGGTTTGTTTTGAGGCGCTTACCTTTCTGGGTGCCTGTTCCGGTTGATGGCAGACATAGAATGCTTCCAACCACACGGGGGTTTCTATAGGCCATTGCTCCCCTTGCCTCTCTGAGGGGGCCGGTTCTGGCCGTGGTCCCCGGTAGGCCTAAGAACTCCATACATATGACTGATGCCAAAGTCTGATATTAGCATATCAGCCTGGGAAAGCTCCAGGGAGCCGACGGGGATCCCCCCAGAAAACAGCCGACCGAAAGGAGGGAGGGTTGCTGAGGATCCTCCGGGTCTCACCCAGAAAATGGTGTTTAATTACATTTAACGCTGGTTTTCTGGAGGGAGCCTTGTCTGCTCTCCGGAGCTACCTACCAAAAGACGAAAACAAATGGGACCAACCCGGAGGTGGTTGTCGCTCACTCCCTAATGCGAAGCGGAGATAAAAGGCTGCAACCGCCAACCCAAGGTCACACAGGCCCGACAATGCCCAGGAACATCAATGAAGGAATGTGTAGCCAACCTACAAACATCGTGGGCACAGGGATAGACTGCAGGCTGGCTGAACCGAACCACCCTGCGGACAACTCGAGATAACTGCACCCTGGAACAGGGAAGAAAGGAAATCGGAGCAACCCATCGCATGATCCCAGTCATAGCAGCCAGGGTACGCAAAGAACGGCGAAGCGCTGCAACCGAACACATCACATGATGCACCCCCGGCCTGACCAACCAAGCATCAACAACCCAAGGACCCCTCCGGAAAGCAGCCGTGTCAGTCTGCACCAGAAAAGAAGGAGACGGCTGCAAAGGAACAAACCCATCACGAGGACCAAAATAGCAGAAGCCCTGGCACCGGAGGAGAGCATGAAGCACACCAACCTGACCTCCAGATGCCAACACCAACAAGAAAAGAGCCTCGGAAAACAATCCAGAAATGAAGAGGCAACAACAAACCGAGGAGAAAAGAAGAGAGCACCCAATCCAAGAACCAACGCCAACAAGAAAAGAGCCTCGGAAAACAATCCAGAAATGAAGGGGCAACAACAAACCGAGGAGAAAAGAAGAGAGCACCCAATCCAAGAACCAGGACAGCTCAAGCGACGCCAGAGCAGGCCCGGAGGTGAACCATGACAGACAGAGCTCGTGAATTGGTGCAGAGGGAACACCAAAACCGAAGCAACCTGCAGCGGCTCTGCCAGTGCTGATTAAGACAAAGCAACAGTATGTGGCAAGATGACAGCCCTGAACCACCACAGGAGAAGGACAAGACCATGCCAACAAAATGCAGCAAACCTACGAAGGAACAAAAAGAAAAAGGACTACAGAGAATCACCTGGTTTCCGAACTTTAGTTATCCGAAACTTCCAGTTTCCCGATTGGGGTTGGGGAGTCATGCTACCAGGAAGGGGTCGGCCAAGCGTCACGCCGGCCTGTGGTGGTGGGTGGGAGATGGTCCAGTTTGCCCACTGTGACTTCACAGATTCACAGCCTATTATTCCTATTATTTGAATTGTCATAAGGCTGAAATGTTCTTTCTGTACTTTTGTTTTACTTATCTGCACAATTAAGAAACATCTGTGCAACATGTCGGCTGCAAATGCACGTATTGCGTCAGTGATGGCTGACCGGTGGGTGGATGGACGGGAGAGCTTAGGTGGGAGGCAGTATGAGAGAGGGGGGAGAATCAGTGAGAGAGGAGGAGAATTAATCAGAAAGGGAGGTAGGGAGAGATGCTAGGAGGTAGGCAGGAAGGGAGGGAAGTAGTGAGAATTAGGGAGGGAGGGAAAGGCAGGCAGGCGGGCTGGCTGGCTGGCTGGCTGGCTGGCTGGCTGGCTGGCTGGCAGGCAGGCTGGCAGGCTGGCAGGCAGGCTGGCAGGCTGACAGACAGAGAGGCAGGCAGGCTGGATGGCAGGCAGAGAGGGAGGCAGACTGGATATGGCAGGCAGAGAGGGAGACAGGCTGGATGGCAGGCAGAGGGGGAGGCAGGTTGGATGGCAGGCAGAGGGGGAGGCAGGCTGGATGGCAGGCAGAGAGGGAGGCAGGCTGGATGGCAGGCAGAGAGAGAGGCAGGCTGGATGGCAGGCAGAGGGGGAGGCAGGTTGGATGGCAGGCAGAGGGGGAGGCAGGCTGGATGGCAGGCAGTGAGGGAGGCAGGCTGGATGGCAGGCAGAGGGGGAGGCAGGTTGAATGGCAGGCAGAGGGGGAGGCAGGTTGGATGGCAGGCAGAGGGGGAGGCAGGCTGGATGGCAGGCAGAGAGGGAGGCAGGCTGGATGGCAGGCAGAGAGGGAGGCAGGCTGGATGGCAGGCAGAGAGGGAGGCAGGCTGGATGGCAGGCAGAGAGGGAGGCAGGCTGGATGGCAGGCAGAGAGGGAGGCAGGCTGGCTGGTAGGCTGGCTGGCAGGCTGGCTGGCAGACTGGCTGGCAGGCTGGCTGGTAGACTGGCTGGCAGGCTGGCTGGCAGACTGGCTGGCATGCAGGCTGGCAGGACACATCCAGAGGATGTTTGCCAGACGTCTTAATAATCAGCTAGGAACAATTAAGGACTTTTATAAAGCGGATCAAGACTTCACTTATTGGCGAGTACAAACAAATTACGGTCGCATTTACGCTATGAACCTGTCAATTTTTTCCCTAGAGTTTTTTCCATAAATTTTTCATATTTTTTTTTTTTTTACATTTTTAGTTTATTTTTCCTTTTATTTCTCGTTTACGAACTTACATGTTAACCGACGGGTCTCGTCCCCAAGGGGTTCGGAAACCAAGTGGTGCTCTGTACCAAAAAAAACCCACACCGCCGCCATGACGAAGCACGCAGGTGGGACACCATCAATGAAGCCACTTGAACACCAACAGATGGTGAGAGATTCGAGGCAGAACCGAACCAGCTCTGCCATGGACCGACCAAGCATGGGAAGAGGCAGAGCCATGGGAAAATCTCGGGTGCGAACACCGAGAAAGCAGAGCCAGAAACCTAAGCCAGCCAGGAACCAGATGGAATGTCTGCCGTACAGAAAACTTCCCAATGCTAGCGTGCTCGTCAGATGATCGGAGACACTGTGGTTCCAATGCGAGACCAGTGAGAAGTGACACTACGAGATCAGGAATGCGTCAACTGGCCGGGTAAGCCAGGAAACCAGGATCCCAAACCTGGCAAGCCAGGAAAGAACCAACCCGGGCGAGCAGACACACCCTGTCTGGGAGGAACCCCCGGGACCCCTGAAGGAACACCTCGGGACCCCTGTAGGGTAGAGGCGGATGTGGCGCCACACACCCGTTTGCAGAGAAAAGAACTAGGCGTCCTCCCCATATTTGTAATCCAGAACACCCCCAGTATCTACGGGGCTCGGACTGTAGAGATAAGAGGAGTGAGAGCTGCGAATCACCAGAGAGAAAAAGGACGCGGAACACCATCACTTATGTACACCATCCATAAACAAAACAGACTCCCACGGAGAATGCGCAGGACGCACGAGGTCCGAACCGCACAACCCGTTCAGCGGGGAGGGAGTTAACTAGGAATATTTAAGGAATATTATCAATGCTGCAACAGAGCATGGAGAGAAGACATAATTACAAAAGAATGAGAAAAAAAGGACGGGAGGTAAGCTTCACCGGAAGACGACAGATGTTCTAATAATAAGGGAAGTATCGAAGACCTTCCCGAACTTTCGAGATCCTACAGAAGCAAGCACAAAATTACAAAGACTCATAGAAGCACAGTCACACACGAGACCCATAGTCATGCAGGAGCCCCGATACGAGGGGAACATGACCTCATGGGAGGTCATGTTCCATGACCTCCCATGGGAGGGGGAAGGAAAACCCCACTCCCTTAACTGCAAGCTCCACTCAGGGGGAGTAGAAAAACCCTGGCGGAGTCCAATGGGGCCCAAGGCCCCCAAGTCGGCCCTTCCCCAGCCCCGGGAACCTCCACGGCAGGACCCTGGGCTGAGCCGGTCCCCCCCAAACCCCCAGCCTCAAAAGAAAAAGCTGGGGCAGCCAGATAAACACTAAGGGTGCGAGCCCACTGGCAGAACCATACGTAATGGCTGGAGGAAAAGACTCGGATGCCTCCTTCGCTACCCTAGAAGGGGTAATCCCCAAGACCGCCCGGGTCTCAAGACCCATCGAAACCCTGCCCTGACCCCAAAACCCATAGATGATGCGGATCCAAATACAGGAAGGAAGGGGGGGAGGGAGACCAGACTAAACCACAATAGGGGGATAGACAAGGGGGCACAGACGGAAAAAGAAAGAAGTGACCAACACCCCCAAGCCTAGGTCAGAACAACCAAAACACAGCAGCCTTGGGGCTTCCAGTGAGCAAACAACCTAGCGCGTTGCAACCACCTGAACCCAACGTGCAACGCTTGGGCTGCCAGCACCCATATAGTCAGCATAGGACTAGGTAAATGAGTCACAAACAAGCAAAACTCGCAAGACTTTGGGTCGAAGGTGCCACCGACCCAACAGGCAGCAGATGGAGGCAAAAACAGTGAGAGTCAGCTTGAGACAAGGGGACAGAGCAACCCTTGAACTCGCACAAAGCGAGGGATAGGGGAACTCAAAGGGTCACATCCATCAGACTCGCATTCTCCCGTGGGGATTCCCAGGGTCCTGAGACGGAACTCACGCTCAGGAAAGCCCAGGCAGGGTACTGCTAACTGGCGCGCAAGTCTACCAAGCAACTTTCTAAGAACTGAACCCCCGGGATGTGTACACTCACGTGGACCTAGCAGGGGGGTACGTTGACCAGACCACACACTAGAAGGTGAAGGGAAGACGACGTTTCGGTCCGTCCTGGACCATTCTCAAGTCGATTGTGATGAGGAAGTAGAGACAGGCAATAAATAGGCAAGAGAGAGCTGAGGAGCAAAGTAAGGTGTAGTAGAGGGGATAGAAATAATAAGAGCTGCAGAAGGCCTATTGGCCCATATGAGGCAGCTCCTATTATAACCACCGAATGAGAAGGAGATAGGAATAAGAAGAGGATAGCAAGGGAGCGTAGGAGAAGAGAGAAAGAAAAGGAAAGAGAAAGAAAGAAAATAGAAGGGGTAGGCTTATGTTAGGTCACGTTTGTTAGAAAGATTAGAGCATTTGAGTATATACTGTGAAAGGGAAGAGTCCACAGCAACAAAGCCAGGACTCAAGTCCATGTTGGGTACATTGTGTATTAGAGCCGATTCCACAAGACGGCGTCTGTGTAGAGGCAGGAAAGATTATTTTGGAGGAAGACCAATCAATGGGATGATTAGAATCTCTCACATGGCAGAAGAGAGCATTGTTAGTGTCTGCAGACTTAACACTTCTCTTGTGTTCTTTAAGTCTGTCATTCAGTGTACGGCCAGTTTCGCCAAAGTATTGGAGAGGACAAGACGAACAGGAAATAGAGTAGACACCAGCAGCATTAGAAGCAGGAGGAGCAGTGTGAACTAGATTGCTATGAAGTGTGTTAGTTTGTCGAAGGGAGAGTTTAATGTCAAGAGGACGAAAGGTATTGGTAAAAGTTTTGAGTTCAGATATGAAGGGAAGGCATAGTACAGTGCTACTAGTGTTGGAAGCAGGTTTAGGATGAAAGAAATTTCGTTTAGCTTGAGAGTAGGCACAGTTGATGAAATGCAAAGGGTAACCAAGGCGAGAGAATGATTTGTAGATAAAGGCAATTTCAGAATCAAGAAACTGAGGGTCGCTGATGCGTAGAGCGCGGAGGAAGAGAGAGACGAGGACACTTTTCTTAACAGAAGGAGGATGGTAGGAAAAGAAGTGAATGTACATGCCACTATGCATGGGTTTACGGTAGACAGAGAAAGAGAACCCAGACACAGAGCTGTGAACATGAACGTCAAGAAAAGGAAGGAGGGAATTAGATTCCCACTCAACTTTGAAATGGATAGAAGGAGCCAGATTGTTAAGAGAGGCGAGGAAAGGCTGGAAAAGATTAAGGTCATAAGGCCATAAAGCAAAAATGTCATCAACATAGCGAAGCCAAAGAGAGGGACGAGTATCAATAGAAGGAAGAAGAACAGTTTCGAAGTATTCCATGTAGAAATTAGCAAGAACAGGGGAGAGAGGGGACCCATAGCAACCCCGAAAGTTTGAGTGTAATATTTACCGTTGAAAGAGAAAGAGTTAGAATCAACACAGAGTCTAATGAGATCGAGGAAAACGTCAGTGGGAAGAGGGAGAGGAAGAAGGCCCTCTGACGCCTTCTGTCTAAGGAAAGAGAGAACGTCATCGAGCGGAACATTAGTAAACAGAGAGTCGACATCAAGACTAAGCATCTTACAAGAGGGCTGCAGGCGCAGTCTTTCTATGAAGTCCTGAGAGTGACGAAGGTGGGCAGGGGAAAAAGTGCCAAGGTAAGGCGTCAGGGTTTTAGCGAGCCAGGAGGCAAGAGGATAGCTGACAGAGCCCAGTGAAGAAATGATAGGACGAAGAGGAACACCAGGTTTATGAGTCTTAGGAAGACCATAGAAATAAGGAAAAAGGGCAGATGACACGGAAACATTTAATGAGATCAAATCAGGAGGACAAAGACTAGAGAGCTGTCTTAGTTTGCGGTTGAAGGAAGTTTTGAGGCGATCCAAAGGGTTAGAAGTCAGAGGAGCATAAGTGCGAGAGTCAGAGAGCAAGACATCTGCTTTCCGCAGGTAGTCCTCACGGTCAAGGACAACCACCGAATTGCCTTTGTCGGAAGGAAGGATAAGAATAGAATTGTTAGATTTCAGGGAGGCAAGGGCAAGCTGGAAGCGACGAGGAAGGTGGTGATTTTTAGAAAACAAGCTGTCAAGAACGGGGATAAGGGCCCCTCTAAAGGCAGACAGGTCAGAAAGAGTACTAGAGTTAGAATTGACAAACCTGTCAAAGGAACTAATGAGATCAATGCCACAGCGTGGGCCAGGGGAACTAGCAAAAGACAAACTAAGGCCAAGAAGTTCTTGCTGGTGCCTAGAAAGAGAGTAGGATGAAAGGTTCGTAACACAGTCAGA
The DNA here is from genome assembly GCA_020271785.1 of Procambarus virginalis. NCBI lineage: Eukaryota > Metazoa > Arthropoda > Malacostraca > Decapoda > Cambaridae > Procambarus > Procambarus virginalis. Next base: position 35,666 of record WNGS01168592.1, on the reverse strand, counting down.
GAGAAAGTATTTGGCCCAAGGACTGTTGGAGATCAGGCGTTGAAGTTTGTTGTGTAGTGTGCAGGAGTGGTGGGAAGAGAAGACGTGAGCAGTGTCAAATGCAATTGGAAATAGGATATTGCATAGATCACTGGGAAGAGAAGAGGACAGAAAGCGTTGATGTTGACGAACAGCTAGAAAAACCTCATCAACTTGCAAGGAGGTGGCGTGAATAAGTTCTTGAAGAAGAAGGCGGGCATGTTCAGGAAAAGGAGATCCCGAAGTGTTGAACTGGAGAAAGTGAGATAAAGAAAGAGGGATAACTTGCTCAGCAAGACAGTCTTTAAGAAACCTGAGCTGGTTCTTTCGACGCTTGACGGCAAGAAGGGAAGATTCAAAGGCATGAAAAGACTGTTTAAAGGAAGGCAGAGCATCGAAGAAATTAAACAGGTTAAGACGCTTTCGTGTGGTATCCACATGCAGGCGAAGAGACACAATAACGTGGCTAAAGCCACGTTAATGGGTCCATCAATGCTGAACGATAAGAGGCATGAGATGCCAATCAGGAAATAATAAAACCCAAAAGAAAAGCACAACGTGAACAAAGACAGAAGGACAAAAGAGGGACAGAAAGAGCGAAAGAAAATCCCAGACGACTTCATACTGCCACCTCAGGGGCCAATGCAGGGGGGTACCACCGAAATAGAGAAGAGTACGCAGTGCACAGGGGGGACAATAACCAACGCAGACCACCCCTATCCCCCACCAGGGAGGCAACAAAAAGAAAAAAGAAACCCCGCAAGAGGACAGAATACCTAGGTGGAACAGAGCCGGCCACTATGATTGGTGAAAACAAGCTGCGCAGTACCCTGTGTCCCTTACCAGTGCAAACTTCCTCCTACCCTAAGGCGAACAAAGGAGTCAACACCCTAGCACACAATGGGGGGCCATAAACCGAGCAGTAAACAGCCAAGCAGAGGCAGAACCCAAGGAACCTGTGGAAGGTGGCCCCAAGCCCCAAAGGCAGTACTTATTGGGCACCTAGGAAAGGGAATCCTAGGTGCTTGCAGCCCAAGTACTGAAGAATTACTCCTGGCTCGCACACCCCCCGATAAGACAGCCACCACGCAATAAGGCACAGAGCTGAGACCAAGTCTGGAACCAGAGCACATGACCTCTGCCTAGCGCATCAGCCTCAGAACTGGGGTGTTGGGTAGCCAGCGCGAGGGGTATGGGGCTTCCCCTTCCCCCCTCCCGGGAAGGGGGAATTGAGCAGACGGCGGTGCGGCGACGTGGTGACGTCATGCTCGTTAGCTCGTTTTTGTTTGGGGAGTTCTGTTTACTAGTTCAGCTCTCGGCAGCAATTTTTGAACCAGAATTGGGGTTTGTTTTGGGATGCTGACCTTTCTGGGTGCCTGATGCCAGTCGATGGAGGATATAGAATGCTTCCAACCACATGGGGTTCCTATAGGTCATTGCTCCTCATGCCTCTCTGAAGGGAGCCCAGGTTCTGGCTCATGGTCCCCAGTAGGCCTAAGAACTCCATACACATGACTGATGTCAAAGTCTGACATTAGCAATATCAGCCTGGATAGCTGGATAGCTCTGGGGAGCCAACGGGGCTACCCCCAGAAAACAAGATATATTATCCTCACACAGAACTGTAATAAACAAGATGCATTACCTTCACACACAACTATATTAAACAAGATATATTACCATCACACACAGCTATAATAAACAAGATATATTACCCTCTCAAACACCTATAATAAACAAGATACAGTATATTACCCTTTCACATAACTATAATAAACAAGATATATTTGCCCCTCTCACATAACTATAATAAACAAGATATATTATCCTTACACAACCATATTAAACAAGATACATTACCCTCACACACAATTACTTTAAACAAGATATATTACCAGTACGCTCAACTATAGTAACAAGATATAGTACCTCATGCAACTATAATAACAAGATATTACTGCCTAACAACTCTGATAACTATGCATTCGGTAATAAAGTAATCTTCTCACCCTCTGGAGCCAAAGTAGGAATCTGTGTCTGGAAACGCTGAGCAGTATTGTCTAAAGTAGCAGTTGAGAGGAGACCCAAAACACTCAAACGTTACATTGAAATGTTTATGTAGACACTCCAGCACTGTGACTGGTAGCCCACCTTGTGTTCCATGGCCCTGCAAGATCACAAGGAAAGTAGCACTTAGTGAATAAAACCCCAATATAAGTATGCACAGAGAAAACCAGCATTGACTATAATGAAACAATTTTTTGTGGAAGGCCTCGGTGGGTCTCTGAAGCTAGCTCGTTAAGATCACGTCTCACAGATGATTCCCATCAGCCTCTGCCAAAAATTCAGCATTGAATGTAATGAAAAGCCATTTTCTGGGAGAGTCCCAGAGACTCCCCAGAGCTATCAAGCTGATATGGATATCCCTAACTTTGGCATCAGTCGATGTGGGTGGATTTCTAGGCCTACCGGGGACCATGAGCCAGAACCTGGCCCCGTCAGTGAGGCACGAGGAGCAATGGCCTATAGAAATGCACATGTGATTTTCCAGCATTCAATATCTGCCATCGACCGGGACAAGCCCCAGAGGGGTAAGCGCCCCAAAACAAATCCTATTCTGGTTAGAAACGATGAGAATAGACAAACAAGTGAACAGAACTCCCCAATTGAAAACAAGCAAACAACCATGATGTAACACGATCCACGCCGCATGTCTGCGCAGATCTCCCCCTCCCCGGGAGAGGGAAGGAGTAGCCCCAAACCCCCTGTGCCAGCGATCCACCCCGCAGTTCTGAGGCTGGTTATCAAAATACAGTGGTACCTTGGTTTACGAATGCCCCTCTTTACGAACTTTTCGAGTTACGAGCCAGATTTCTTCGAAAAATTTGAATTGGGTTACGAACTTTACCTCGGGATACGAGTTTGTTGGTATGCGTATGGCCAACGTAGCACATGGTGGCGCGGCGATTGCGCGTCAGTTTCCCAGTGCCTCCCACCTAGTGACTATCCTGCCTGAATTCTTTGCAAGGATTTACATTTTTTTCGGATTTTTTGCTATTTGAACATATAAGTTGTTATTATATATCTCGCCATGGGTCCCAAGAAAGCCAGTGGTAAGATTCAAGGCAAGAAAACACATGTAAGAATGACCATAGAGGAAAAACAAGAGATCATTCGTAAACATGAAAATGGTACTCATGTTTTTGAATTAGCTAGGCTGTACAACAAATCCAATTCAATGATATGCACTGTGCTTGACACGAAAAATGACATTTTGAGTGCTAAACCACCAGGGAGCCGTTCGAATGGAGCCAGATCGCGCGGGCGACCCGAACCTTTTGAAGAGCAAACCACACTGCCACGAACTCCCGCACCGTACTGTGGGCCCGATGGAAGGACGGACCACACCGTCCCTGGCCGGCCTGGTGAGCACCGGTCACAAAGCCCCAGCCGAGAGACGACACGTCCATGAACACATCGAGCGAGGGCTCGGGTAGGAGCCAAGGCACTGAACCCCAAAAACCCGATGAGGAAGCTGGCGACACAGCAGCCGACGCAAGACTCCCCGGGCCCAAACCCAGCCATCGCGAGAGAGGTGGAAGGGACGTACCCGAAGGAACTAGAACAGCTGACGAAGCCAAACCCGACCCGGCGGGTAGACCATCATCGCAATGTTCAGGCTCCCGCACAGACCCTCGAGCAGCCGCCGGGTGACCCGGGAGCCCCCCTAGAAACAGGCGCATGTGGGACCGCAGCCGCAGAAGAGACCCCGGAGGAAGAGACAAGGAAGTGGCCTGAGTGTGTCCCAAACAAAACCCAACCAGGTCTGAACCTGGGAGGGAAACAGATAAGAATTCCTCCAGTTCACAAGGAACCCGAACCTGATGAGCTGGGAAACAACCAAATCCCTGGCTAGCAGACAAGAGGACTGGCTGGGAACCCAAACCAACTAGTCGTCGAGGTAGGCTAACACCCAAACACCTAAAAGATGCAGATAGGGCCACGACGACCTGGGTAAGGCGTGTGAACACGCAAGGTGCCAGGTTCAACCCGAATGGGAGACACCGAAAGTGGTTATCTTGACCCCTCACAACAAAACTGAGCCAGTCCTTGAACCCCAGATGAAGTGGGACGTTCCGGAGGTCCAGGGACACCATCCAAGAGCCCAGCGCAAACAAGAGCCAAACCTGGGACAGCATAGTCATCCGAAAGGAGGGGCAATGTACCCAGGGGTTCAGACGGGACAAGTACAGAATGAACCTCAGATCTGCACAGTCCCATTTTGGAGCTGGAAACAGGCGGGAAACCCCACATGAGGGACAGCGCCGGTTCGACCACGCCCAAGCGCGTCCACTCCAAGACGACCTGACAGAAGGCAGGAGAAGCGACCTGCCCTGCCAGCCCTGAATCCCCTGAAGGAGGAGGAGCCACCCAACACCACAGAAGGCTGCGAGAAATAACCAAAAAAGCCCACAAATCGTGAGACCAGGCGTCAGCGAATAGAACAAGCCTCCCCCCACAATCGCCCTGTCAATGGGTCGAACGGCAAAAGGGCCGACCCCCCCTTACGAGAACCTAACCTGCGCACAGAGTGAGTACCACGCCGACCAGGGACAGCCGGGACCGAAGGCGGCAGAAACTCCGAAACTGGCACCTGTGGCCCACCTCGACAAGCGAAATCGCGGACCCAGGAACAACCCCTCCAGGAGGAACCCAACGGGACCCCAGGAGAACCAACATGTCAGACATTAGGAAGCAGTTGGAGAAAGTCGCTTGCATATATTGTTCGACCGCAGAAGCCACAAACAACAAAGGACAAAAGTTCTATGACAATTTAAGAGCCAGAGCCCAAGCAGATTCCAAGGAGAATGCAAGCACCACCTGCCAATACGCGAGGCGCGCAGCAAAAAACTGCAACAGCGAATCCCGCAGGATCGGTGCAAACAGCTTCAAAAGTGCAGACGACACACGAGCAGCCGAGACTAAGGTGCCAGACGCAGGAACGGCCCCAAGAGCCTCCACATACTCTGCAAGCCAATCAGAAGACAGCTCAAGGAGGAAAATGAGCCCCGCGCAGTTAATTAAGTTCTCAGCCACAAGCGCAAACGACAGGGAAGAAACCTGCACATGAAGCTGAACTGTGCCAACATCCGTAGCAGAGCTGGAGCAAAAAGGCACTCATTAAGGTGTGCAAAGTGGCCCCCGAGGTAAACCTGAACCACAATCAACGCCTCGCACCACTCAAGCGTGCGGGTACAACAGAAAGCGTCCCAAGCATCCAGCAAAAACATAGGGCAGTCCGCAAGCTAAGACGACTCCGGAACCTCATAACGAACCAGTATGGAGACGAAGATCCAAATATAAATGAAGACGGATCCATTATAGTGGCATACTCCGGGTCGTGCAGGAGGTAAGCCGCAATGGCCGCCCGCACCTGAGCCGGAGAGATGCGGGAAGCTGAAAACCTCCGGAAGGACAGAACCGTAGGACCCACAGGGACACAGAACAGAACCCGGGGAGGAGCCAAACCCAAATCCAACTCGTACGCAGGGGGGGAGGGGGGAAAGGAAAACCCCACTCCATGTAACTGCAGGCCCCACTCGGAGGGTTGGAAAACCCAGGCAGGGTCCAGTGGGGCCCCAAGGCTCCCAAGTCAGCTCCTTCTCATCCCCAGGAACTTCCACATCAGCCCCGGGGGCGAGTCGTCCTCCAAAGCCCTGTCCTCACAAGAAAATGCCAGAGCAGCTGGAATAGCAGGAAGAGGATGGGCCCACTGGTCAGACCCTGGAGATACAGCTGGAGGAATAGACTCGAATGCCTCCGTAGCCACCCCGGAAGGAGCAACCCCCGAAATCGCCCGAGTCAGAAACCTCTAAACACTGCCCCAACCTCGAAGCCCTCAGACGCTTAGGAGCCAGAAGCAGGGGGGGGGGGGGAACCCGAATGAACCACAGCAGGGGAAGAACGAGGGGCACAGACAGAACCAAGGCCAAAGAAACAAACAAACCCAAGTTCGGGTCCCTATAAACAAAATGGGGCAGTCTCGCGGCATCCGGGAAAGCAGTCAACCTAGCGCGCTGCTACAACCTAAACCTACCCTGAAATACGCGAACCGCTTGCGCCCGAATAATGTCATCATCAGATTGGGTGAAATGAGTTACAAACAAGCAACAAAGCTCGCAGGACTCCGGGTCAAATGTGTCACCAACCCAACAGGCAGCACGACGGAGGCACCCAGGGACCCCGGGTTCCCTATCTTTCTCCCTATCCCCTGTCAACATGGCAAAACTGACCAGGTAGAGAACCAACTGGGAAAAACAAGAGACCTGGCAATCAACATCCAAAAAAGCCTACAATAACAAACCAAAGGTGAAAATGTCAAGCACAAACTGACAGCCTTCAAGGAAACAAGACCCCGAAAAGAGGAGTGAAAAAGAATAAGAACAGCGGATCTGCAAAGACGAGCTGTGTAACGACAATCTGGAAGAAGAAAAAGTAGACGGGAGAGAAAGGGCCCACACCAAGAAAAGCCCAAATCACCAAAAAAGGGATAGAGGCACTGCCTGAATCCACACTCTAGGAAGGCAGGAGCAATCAAAGGGAAGCAAAAAGAAGGGGCCCCCGGAAACACTCGAAGCCTTGTCGAATCCTGACCCAAAGAAACGGCCCCTAAGAGAATGGCTGCCGGCCAGGGAAAATCAGAAACCAATCAAGTAGGAGGAGGAGTAACTGGCCCATGCAGAAGGAATGGCAAGGGAGCCTCATGAGCTGCCAAAAAAGGGCCCGAGAGGCAGATACCTGCAGGACTCTGAACCCAAGGGCACACAGGACAAAAGTGGGGGAGAGTGGGAGAGCTGCCACACACGCAAGAGGCAGGGATGAGGTGAAGGCGACAAACAGAACACTACAGGAGCCCCAGAAGCACAGAAACAGGAACCCCAGGAACAACACACAGGGGAGAGGAGGGCCCGAAGAGCCTCAGCCAGACCCCCTGCAAGCACAACAGGAAGAGCCCAATGAGCTAAGTACAACATGCCTGCAACACCACAGCAGGGATGCAGGAAAACCAAGCGATCCACCCACCTCCCCATCCTCTAACAAAGCAGACATAACCCAAAGTAGAGACATGTCACACCAAAGGGAACGACAGGCAAACGTTCAGTAGTCAAAGGAAAACACAACTGGTAGTGCCCCCATGCGGCCGGGCTCGGAAGTGCACCCCGGAGAACAAAATGGCTACCAAAACAAAATGAAACCATTGCAAAACAACTAAACCAAAGATGGATGCATCTGACATGAGGAAATGTAATTAAGCTGGCAAATATGGTATACCAAAGCAGAAGGGAAGGAGGAGATGAAAAACCCCACCCCCATCCCTACAACCCTCAGCCCAGAAGGCATAAAGGCCCAAGCTGGGGCAACTAGTGCACTTGCCCTGTAGCCCCGGAAAACCCCGACACAGGCCCGGGGCAGAACCCACATCCACCCCCCAACATCCTTAACCCTTAAAGTGCGCATCATGTCATATGACGTGTTACAAGTTGTTCCAGTCAACTGCGCTTCACGTCATATGACGTGTTGGAGTACTACGCAAGATTTAAATGGCCCGCGGATACACGGGGTTCACCACACCTTCATCAGGGCTCTTGTAAACAGATGCCATTTTTTAAAAAATCGTGGGCCAAACTCCCAGGTGTTAGGGGCCTCAGTATTGAGTGAGCTACCAAGCCTGACACACGCAGCATGAGCTCACAGCACTGCTGTTCAGCTTGTGACCACAGCATCGCCTAAAAATGCCATAATATACTTGTTCATGCTATTATGTAGCGATATTATTACAGAAGACCCCTGACTGTGATAAAACTGACCAGGGTTCTGATAATAGCAGGATTGTGGTGATATTTAGCGCTGTGCGCCATGGAGGGAGGAGTAATGCTGTGGGAGGGAGGGTGGTGGCGATGTCTTCTGACTGTGTGTGGCCACCTTTTATTGACTGCACTCACCATACCAGCTTAGTGGTTCGCTATGGTGAACACAAATGCACATACTTATATATAACGTGTGTATAGAGGGTATAAACAGCAAGAGTAGGAGGTTGGGAGTCACCATTTTGGTGAGGGCGGTGGCGTCGTGCAGACAACGCCACCGTGCAGACGACGGTGTTGTTTACTGGTTACCACGATGGTCTTTGGGCATCATACCAGTTTACTTGTACAAGTATGGTGAATAAAGCAGGTAGATATTTACATGTAATGTGTGTATATAGCGTAATAACACCACAAACAGTATTGTTGGAGGAAAAATATTAGTGTGTCTGACCTTGAGGGCGGTAGCCATCAGCTGACTGTGTGAAGTCCTATGTCTTTGTGCCTTTACTCACCATACAAGCTTAGATGTACAGTTATAGTGAACAAAACATGTAAATACTTATATATAACGTCTGTATATAAAAGTAAAAACAGTATGGTGGGTGGAGAATGGTGGCAAGTCAGGTGAGGTGAGGGAGGGAGTGGCAGCCAGTGGCGGACTGCCACTGCCACTCAGCATACCAACTTAGTGGTTCGTTATGGTGAACACGAATGTAGATACTTATATATAGCGTCTGTATATAGTGAATAAAAGCAAAAACAGTATTGTGGGAGGAGAATGTGGGTGAGTCAGGTGACTTGAGGGAGGGCGTGTGTGGCTGGCTGGTACATGGCGGTCACTCCTCGCTACTTTTTGACTCATAATAGCAACTTAGTGGTTCATTATGGTGAACAAAACATGCAGATACTTATATATAACCTGTGTATATAGTGTAATAACCGACAAAGTATTTGTTCACTATTTGATGAACATAATTGAATCAACAATATGCACACCATACTTTTGAGTACAGCGATGATTCACTCATTTTATTATATAAATATATCACACTACACACTATTGAAAAATATTAAAGCAAAAAAAAAAAAAACTACGAAAAATCAATCAGAAACATTGAAATAATTAGGTAATTATCTCTTTGTGGCAACTCCGGCCTGACAGCTGGCGATCAACAGACCGCCTGGGACGCACGCTGAGTCAGAGCCTGTTTTTTGCCAGACTTCCCCGCCCTATAGCAGGCAATATCCCGCCAAACACACACCGAAACTATGACGTTGGTACAACGTTCGAACAAGTTTTAACTCCTCCTAACCAGTTATAACAACCAATATAGCAAGTTGTAACAACGTTCTAATACGTCATAAACACGTTAAGCCAATATGTAACAACTTTACTTCGAGTTGAAACAAGCAGAAAATAGAGACAGTTTCGGTTTGTGTTTCCAGGGTATATGTCACTTACGATTTTTTTATTATTTTTCCCATGAACAGTGAACACAAATTAACAGATTAGGAAGAATTTTTTTTTTTTTTTTTTAAATTACATGCACCTGTGGGGAACAAAGGATATTATACCATTAGCATGTTAAGGGTTAAAGAAAAGGTGGAGTCCTGGGGAAAAGCTTCAAGGAAAGAAGCCTGCTGGGCTGATTCTGAAGCCTCAGTGGGGCAATCGGGCTCAACCTTCATCCCCGAATTGAAAGGGGCAATCCCTGAGCTACTCACACCTCAGCCCAAACAAAAAACCCCACCCTCACCCCTGAAATCCACTGATGGTTGGGAGCCGGAAGCAGGGGAAAAGGAACCGGGTGAACCACAACCACCTGGGAAAGAATCAAATGTACAGACTGAACCATGGTAGAATAAACCAATGACCCTAAATCCTGGTCCTCAAATAACCAAGCAGGGCTGCTCAGGGGCTTCCAACTCGGCAAAGAACCTGGCTTGTCACAGCAAAGAATATCTAGTATACAACAAAGCCGCTGCCTGACCCCTAACATCCTCAGACAAAGAATGGGTAAACTGAATAACAAGCGGAGAACAATTCCCATAAGACTCAGTGTCGTAGGTGTAACCGACCCAACAGGCAGCATGGCAGAGGTAGGATGGATGATCAGCACTACGAGGCAGAGGCAACGAACAACCTTCAGCATTGCACAAGGCGAGACAGGGCTCGGAAGAAACATCCATGGTACCCCTGAGCCCAACAGGGTTTTCCAGGTACCATAGGGTACGTTAGCCCTATGAAAAGCTCAGGCACTGGAGCCTGCTAAACCAGTAACTTCTGTCTGTTGAAAGGTAAACGACAAAACGTGGTTGCCATGAAACTTCGGGGCAACAAAGGAGAACCAACAACACAACCTAGGCTAGCCTAGGTGTCAGGGGCGCCAGAGCAGAGTGCGGTGTTGGGGGCCCCACAAAAAAGCACAGTGTCGGCAGCGCCACAGGAGAGCACAGTGTCGGCAGCACCACAGGAGAGCACAGTGTCGGCAGCGCCACAGCAGAGCACGGTCTCTGGCAAAGCAAAACAAACAAAACAAGGACTCAAAAGTTGTCTGTATTATAAATGGGGAACCCATAAACATGGAATATCGAGAAAAACAAATGGAATATGTGAGTACTGTACTATCACCTTAGGGGCCTGACATCTGATTGGACAGCACTCAGGATTTGTAGTCCTGAGGTTCCGGGTTCGATCCCCGGTGGAGGCGGAAACAAACGAGTAGTGTTTCTTTCACCCTGATGCCCTTGTTCACCTACCAAAAAATAGGTACCAGGGAGTTAGACAGCTGCTACAGGCTGCTTCCTGGGGTGGGGGGGTAACAAAAAGGAGGACTGGATGAGGACGCTAAGCCCCGAAGTCATCTCAAGATAACCTCAAGATAACCCAAGAAAGTGCAGAAAGTGCAGAAAAAAATCACAACTTTCGGTACGGGTAAATGTAACGAAAGCTGTGAATTTTTCACCCAGAACTCTGCAAGAACTCTATAGGAAAGAATGCTTCAACACGGAATGTCCAGCATTTCATATAAGAGGTACCAGGCGAATAAAACCGACAGATCGCCACTATGAAAACAGCCACAACTCTATCGACCAGGATGATTTTTTAGCAAAAGAATGAGGAGAAGAATGGCTAAAAATGTCCAGACTCTACCACCAACTCGGTCAAGTGCTAGAGAGGACACAAACACAGTGGCCTCCCTACCATCTCTTCAGATATTAACATCAAGTAAAGCATCCAGCACTTTCAAAAACACGATAACATCATTTTTATTTGTCAACATCCAGAATATAAAAATACGCAAAACTAACAAACTTCATTTTATAGATGGCCTCCTACATGAGGCGAATGCAGTGTTTGCAACCCTAACGGAAACCCACACAAAGGATTACCATGATGGTGAAATATGGATCCCAGAGTACAATCTTTCCAGATGTGACAAGAAACACAGGCTACAGGGTGGGGTCAGCCTCTACATCAAAGACACACTCATCTGTACTGAGCTGCTAAACACCACAAACGAGATGGTGGAAGTGCTGATAATCAAAACAGAGATC
>WNGS01168589.1:72999-83521 GCA_020271785.1 Procambarus virginalis | reverse complement strand
CAAATTTCAGGAACATGTTCCCCTTCCCTTATCTTTTCCTCTAATGATTTTGTTGCTTGATTTTTATGTACCATTTTAATAGCTTTCCAGTCCCTAACACTTTGTAGAAAAAATAATTTCTTTCTCCTTCATTTCTATTCTATTTAGATGTTTTGCTTCATCAAGGTTTGTTGTCGTCCTTTGAGAGGTCCTGCGTTATTGACCAAAATTTGCCAACCTCACCACTCTCCAGTTTTCCGGTAATTCTAAGCACTTCCGTCATTTGTTTCCCTCCATTATATGTCACCCTTAAGGAGGGGTTCTTGTCTTTCTCATATTTTCCTATCGTCCTAAAATCACTATTTTCACTAAATCGCCACTATCGTCACTAAAACCTACTATTTTCTCTATAATTTTTATCTCTTCTGCTGCTCTGTCCTCCCTAGATGATATTTTCTTGTCTAAACACCCAAAAATTATTTTGGACTTCTATTGTTGTAGTTTACTATTGGTAACTAGTTCTTTCCTAATTGTTTGCCTAACTTCTGTTTCTTCTTGGTCATTTCTGGTTTGGACTTCCAGAAACACTTCCGTGAAAGTCTCTTTATCTTTTACAACTTACGCACATGTATCCTTAATTTCCTGCTTGTACTGTTTGTACAATAGTGTGACAAAGCATGTATGGGTCTGGGAATAGGGTACAGCGGGGAGGTACAGGTCCGGTCATTTTCAGGTACTGGAGGGTTGGGGTGTGTCTTAGGGCAGTGAGGTCGACATCCTTCCAGTCAATGTTGATTGTTTCGTTTCTACTGGCATGAAATCTGTGTTTTATGGTCCTGCTGCTCCTGCTTTGTCATGAATCGTTCCATGTAAACATTACATTAATTCCCTGACCTCCTTAATAAATGTTTGTGCTTCAGTATATATTCAACTGCATGTACATTGGTAAATTCTACCAGAACAATTCGTAGTATTCAGAGTATAGGTCCAATACAATGTGATATCACAACCTTTGTCATAGCCCGGTAAGCATTCAAACATCTAAGATATCTCCCAGCTCTAGTCTTTCATATAGTACCCTCTTGTGTTTTTGAAAGGAATTCATTCCTCGATTAGTCCCTGTATAATTATTGTTCTTTTCATATGTAGATCCTTGTCATCATCTTTCTCATCACTCTGCTTCAGTGTCCCTTGATGTATTGTGCCCACAGCTTTCTCTTTCTCATTTTTAATTACCATATTGCTTCCTTCAGTTTCACATTTTCAAGAGGGGCTTTGTAATCTTTCCAATTTGTCCTCTAGCTGTTGGAGTCTCTCGTCTCCATCCTTCCCCAGCTTGCTCGGTACCCCTGGTTATTGACCCTGTGTCAGTCATTGTAAGACTACCTTAATCAGAAAGTAGGTGAGTGTGTGTGTACTCACCTAGTTGTGCTTGTGTGGGGGTTGAGCTCTGGCTCTTTGGCCCTGCCTCTCAACCGTCAATCAACAGGTGTGTGTGTGCTCACGTGCTTGTGCGTACACGTACGTGAGTGTGTGTATTTATTATTTGTATCTGCAGAATCGAGTTATTATCTCTTGGACCATGCATTCTAACGAATTTGTTTTCCTCAAAACAAAAATGCAAGGTTGTAGTCCTGGTTTCCACTACTGATAAACTTCATGAGAAACTGTACCACCAGTGTCACCAGGTAAGATAACAACAAGAGAAACCATTAGAAGCAGGATAGAACATCACTAATGGTGTGGTTGATATTGCAGGATGATGGGCAGCAGACAGGGGCCAGGAGCTGGAGCAGCCACCAAGCTGGTCCTTGAGAGACACAGACTGTACACCTTGGCAAGTAATACTCTGGAGAGCATGGAGGAGGCGCTCATGCCCAGACCCTTCAACCTCTGGCACTTCGCTACCCTTATTGTGTTCTGTACGTGTTCCATACTCCTGTTCTCCTCCCATTGTTCTTGTTCTCGTCCATTGGCTCCTGTTCTCCTCCACATGGTCCTGTTGTTTTCCATTCTTCTGTTCTATTTCCCTGTCTCCTGTTATTTCCATCCTCCTGTTAACCTAGCCCCTGGCTGGCTCCCCTCTTCCTCCTGTTCGTGTTATCCTGCCTCCACTTCTGTTCTCCTGCAGTTGGTTTTGTTCTCCTCCCCCTGGCTGTGGTTCTCCTCTAGTTGTTCGTGTTCTCCCAACCTTTATCATCTTCCCTTCCTCGTGTTTTCCTTTAATTGATCCTTTTCTCCTTCCCTTCCTTCTGTTCTCCCACCTTCTTCCTGTTCTCCTCCAACTGTTACTCATCTCCTCCTATGCTCTTGTTATCTTCCACCTGTTCCTGTTCTCCTCCGATTCCTGTTCAAGTTGTCCTCTCCTGTTCTCTTTCCCCTTGCTTCTGTTCACCTCTTGCTTCTGTTTTCCTCCCCTTGCCTCTCTTCTCCTCCCTTTCTCCTGTTCTCCTCCCCCCTTTTGGTCTTGTTCACATCTCATTGCGTCGGTTTCCGTTGTCCCGATCTTGTTCTTCCCTTGCTCCGGCTTTCCTCCATTTCCTCTTGTTCTCCTCTCCTTCCTCGCGTTCTCAGCCCAGTGCTCGTTCTCTCCTTCCCTTGCTAGAGTTCTGTTCTTGTTCATGTTCACTTCCCTGTTCACATGTTCCACCCCCTTCCCCACCGTTCCCATTTACGAACATTATATTGTTAATTATATTATAGTTAATTATATAACATTATATAACATTATATAGTTAATTATAACATGAATATAAGCGCATGAGGAATATTGGTCTGTATGAGGCGGCTCCGGTTATATATCCACACAAACTCAGTGATAGTGTGTGACCTGCGCTTGAAACAACCTGACCTAACCTGCGAGAGAATGTTTAAATGATTGGCGGAATGGTCGTGAGTGAGTGCGTGTGTGAGTGAGTGAGTGTGTACTTACCTAATTGTACTTACTTAATTGTGCTTGCGGGGTTGAGCTCTGGCTCTTTGGTCCCGCCTCTCAACTATCAATCAACTAATGTACAAGTTCCTGAGCCTACTGGGCTCTATCATATCTACACTTGAAACTGTGTATGGAGTCAGCCTCCACCTAATGCATCCTAATGCATTCCATTTGTCTACTACTCTGACACTGAAAAAATTCTTTCTAACGTCTCGATGGCTCATTTGCGCACTCAATTTCAACCTGTGTCCCCTAGTGCGTGTGCCCCTTGTGGTAAATAGCCTGTCTTTATCTACCTTATCAATTCCTCTGAGAATCTTGTATGTGGTGATCATGTTCCCTCTAACTCTTCTGTCTCCCAGTGACGTGAGATTTAATTCCGTAGTCTCTCCTCGTAGCTCATACCCCTCAGTTCGGGTACTAGTCTGGTGGCAAACCTTTGAACCTTTTCCAGTTTAGTCTTATGCTTGACTAGATACGGACTCCATGCTGAAGCTGCATACTCCAGGATTGGTATGACATATATGGTATACAAAGTTCTGAAAGATTTCTTACACAAGTTTCTAAAGGCCATTCTTATGTTAGCCAACCTGGCATATGCCGCTGTTGTTATGCTCTTGATATGAGCTTCAGGGGACAGGTCTGGCGTGATATCAACCCCCAGGTCTTTCTCTCTCTCAGACTCTTGAAGAATTTCATCTCCCAAATGATACCTTGTATCTGGTCTCCTGCTCCTTACACCTATCTTCATTACATTGCATTACTTAGGTTAAATTCTAACAGCCATTTGTTCGACCATTCCTGCAGCTTGTCCAGGTCTTCTTGAAGCCTCAAGCTGTCCTCCTCTGTCTTAATCCTTCTCATAATTTTGGTGTCGTCAGAAAACATTGAGAGGAATGAGTCTATGCCTCTGGGAGATCATTTACGTATATCAGAAACAGGATAGGTCCGAGTACAGAGCCCTGTGGGACTCCACTGGTGACTTCACGCCAATCTGAGGTCTCACCCCTCACTGTAACTCTCTGCTTCCTATTGCGTAGGTACTCCTTTATCCACTGGAGTGCCCTACCAGTTACTCTGCCTGTTTCTCCAGCTTATGCATCAGCCTTTTATGGGGTACTGTGTCAAAGGCTTTCCGACAATCCCAAAAAATGCAGTCCGCCCATCCTTTTCTTTCTTGCTTAATCTTTGTCACCTGATCGTAGAATTCTATGAAGCCTGTAAGGCAAGAGTAAATCTTGTAAGGCAATATTTACTCTCCCTGAACCCATATTGATGGGTTGTCACGAAGTCCTTCTCTGCAGATAAGTTACTAAGTTTTTTCTCACGATCTCCGTCACCTTGCATGGTATAGAAGTCAAGGACACTGGCCTGTAGTTCAGTGCCTCTTGTCTGTCACTCTTTTGTGAATTGGTACTACATTAGCAGTTTTCCAGCAGCAGTATTAGCAGCCGTATTAGCAGCAGTACTATACACTATGGAAGTGGCAAGCAGAGCGCTCCTGCACACTCTTTCAATACCCATGGTGAGATTCTGTCCGGGCCAACAGCCTTTATCCCGTTCAGATCCAACAGGTGCCTCTTGACCTCATCTCTAGTAATTTCGAACCCTTCTAAGGGCCGCCTGTTTACTGCCACCTCTCCTCATTCTATTGTGAAGATCTCCCGGAACCTCTTGTTGAATTCCTCATACACCTCTTTGTCATTCTCTGTGTACCTGTCCTCACCCGTTCTAAGTTTCATCACCTGTGTTCCTTCACTGTTGTTTTCCTCCTGATGTGACTGTGTAGTAGCTTTGGTTCGGTCTTGGCTTATTAGCTATATCACTTTCTTACTTTTTCTCAGCTTCTCTTCTCACACTAACGTACTCATTCCTGGTTCTCTGGTATCTCTCTCTACTGTCTGGTGTTCTGTTATTTCGGAGTTCCTCCATGCCCTTTTGTTCAGTTCCTTTGCTTTCATACATGCCCTATTAAACCATGGATTCTTCTTTTGCTTCTCGTTTTTTTCCTGTCGGGCCGGGATAAACCTGTCTACTGCCTCCTGACACTTTTGGTGACATAGTCCATCATGTCGTGTACGGACTTAGTTGTGAGTTCTGTGTCCCATGGTATATTCCCTAGGAATTTTCTCATCTCCTCAAAAGTTCCCTTTCGGTACGCCAGCCTTTGTTTGCCTGTTCCCAGTTGTGAGTGTGAGTGAGAGTGAATGTGTGTGAGGGAGTGTGTGTGAGTGTGAGTGTGTGTGAGTGTGAGTGATGGTGAGTGTGTGTGAGTGAGAGTGTGTGTGAGTTAGAGTGTGTGTGAGTGAAATTGAGTGTGCATGAATGAGTGAAAGTGTGTGTGTGAGTTAAAGTGAGTGTGCGTGAGTGAGAGTAAGTGAGTTGGAGTGAGTGAGTGAGTGAGATACGTGAGTGAGTGAGTGAGTGAGTGAGTGAGTGAGTAAGTGAGTGAGTGAGTGAGTGAGTGAGTGAGTGAGTGATGAGGTGAGTGAGTGGGGGAGTGAGTGAGTGGGAGTGAGTGAGGGGGAGTGAGTGAGTGAGTGAGGTGTGAGTGAGAGAGAGAGTGGGAGTGAGTGAGAGCTGTGAGTGAGTGATTGAAATGAGCGAGTGGGTGAGTGGAGAGATTGAGTGATTGAATGAGTTAGTGAGTGGGTTGTGAGTGAGTGAGCAGAAGTTAGTGAGTAG
Source organism: Procambarus virginalis (assembly GCA_020271785.1). Taxonomy (NCBI): domain Eukaryota; kingdom Metazoa; phylum Arthropoda; class Malacostraca; order Decapoda; family Cambaridae; genus Procambarus; species Procambarus virginalis. The sequence continues at coordinate 77,922 of WNGS01168589.1, read as the reverse complement.
GAGTGAGTGAGTGGGAGTGAGTGAGTGAATGAGTGAATGATTGAGTGGGAGTGAGAGAGTGGGATGAGTGAGTAAGTGGGAGTGAGTGAGTGAGTGGGAGAATGTGAGTGAGAGGCAGTGAGTGAGTGAGAGTGAGTGAGTGACTGAGTGAGTGGAATGTGTGTGAAGAGTAGGATTGAGAGAGTGGGAGTGAGTGTGTGGGGGTGAGTGTGAGGGAGTGAGTGTGGAGTGAGTGAGAGAGTGTGAGTGAGTGAATGAGTGAGTGAGTGAGTGAATGAATGACTGGGATGAGTGACCTGAAATGGGAGGGAGTGATGGGCGAGAGAATGGGGTTAATGGGAGAAAGAGAGTGAGTGAGTGAGTGGGAGAGAGTGAGTGATTGAGTCAGTGAGTAGGTGTTAGTGAGTTGAAGAGAAAGAGTGAGTGGGAGTGAGAGTGAGTGGGAGTGAGGTGCGTGGGAGTGAGAGTGAGTGGGAGTGAGAGTGAGTGGGAGTGAGTGAGTGGGAGTGAATGAGTGAGTGCGATTGAGTGAGTTTGTGAGTGAGTGAGTGAGTGAGTGAGTGCGTTTGAGTGAGTGGGTGAGTGGTAGTGAGTGAGTGAGTGAGTGGGTGCGTGGTAGTGAGTGAGTTGGAGTGAGTGAGTTGGAGTGAGTGAATGGAGTGAGTGAGTTGGAGTGAGTGAGTTGGATTGGTGAGTTGGAGTGAGTGAGTTGGAGTGAGTGAGTTGGAGTGAGTGAGTTGGAGTGATTGTCAGTTGTTGAGTGAGTGAGTTGGTGAGTGAGTTGAGTGAGTGAATGGAGTGAGTGAGTGGAGTGAGTGAGTTGGAGTGAGTTAGTTGTGATGAGTTGAGTTGGAGTTGATGTGAATGGATTGATGTGAGTTGGAGTTTGCGTGCAGTTGATTGTAGTTGAGAGTGGAGTGAGTATGGAGTGGTGAGTTGGAGTGAGTGATGGAGTGGTGTGGAGTGAGTGGATGAGTGAGTGAGTGGCGTGAGTGAGTTGCGAGTGTGATGGGTGCGTGAGTGAGATTAATAAAAGGGAAAACCAAACCTGGCTAATTGTCTCTTAGTCCACCAATATTTCCCTCAAACTAATGCAAGGTGCACGGAACCCAGACACTGATGCAAATATATCCTCGAAGAAGAAAACAAAAGAGACCAAACAAATGTATATATATATATAGTAATATATGATATATATATATATATATATAGATATATAGGTATATATATATATATATATATTATATATTATATTATAATATATATATATATATCATATATTTTGTTTGCGGTGGTGGATTTGGTGGTGTTACCGCTGACGGACCACCCAACCCACAACTCGACAAATGCTCATATTTCACTAGTAGATCACTCTAGGCACTTCGGGCTCTTGGAGAGGGGCTCAACATCACACGTTTAGGGGATGCGGCTCCAACACGCAGCCTCGTTGTCACGGTGCACACACCCACTCGAGCCGCTGTGACTCCCCACTCTCTCCTTATGGAATATGACCTCCTCAATCCCCTTTGTCTTACTAGACTTCTGTCTTACCCTGTCCACAGCAGTGGTTCCTGTTTCTTGCTCTCTCTCTCTCCTTCTTTACTATTTCCTGGAAGCCTCACTGGGACAAGTGCAAACACAGCAAATTTGAATACATTTACTGGACGAAGTACATAACAATACACGCATACATATATAATAATGATGAATCCTATACTCTGTACTATTATAATCAGGTTGCACTCCAACACCATCAGAACTCTATCATCAGCTTGCTAAGTGGTATCCTATCCCTTGGCTTTACCTAATATTATCAACCTCCTCAAGTAGATTAAGTCTTACAATATAATGTTACACTACCATCAAGAGAATGTATACATATATATATACCTATAAACACATATAAGGCAAATCAGCATTGAAAGCAATAACATACATATATATATATATATATATATATATATATATATATATATATATATAATATATATATATATATAGTATATATATATATATATATATATATATATATATATATCAGTATAATGATCCGTGCCACACAACGAATCAATCGACCATTCTATCAGTCTTAGAATACATATATATCTGTAGGTACTCCTGCCTACGTCTGTAGCTCTAAACTTCAATATACAACCTCTTGGCACATAAATGGCAATCGATCACTCACCTCTCACTGCGTCGTTCACGCTAATGACAAACACTCTCACCTCCATACAAGTGATCAGTTAGAAATATTTCACCTCCCTGACAACTTCAGGTTCCTCAGGGCTTAAACACCTAGAATCCTCTGCAGCTCCTCTGGCTGCTACCATGAAGATTCCTTGAACAACTATGGTGCCTCCCCTACTCCTACTAGGGTCATCCACAGATCTCCTGGCTGCTGCACCATAAATTTCCTCGAATAACTGTGGCACTTCACCACCTCATGCAGAAGCACGTGCACTCCTCCTCACTGCTTCTTCATAGCTCGAGGTCCTCTCCTCCCCTGCCTTGGAGTCTCATCAACCACTCCCTCTGTGCTGGCTTCCAAGTCCTCAGCAACTTCTTCCCCAAAGACAAACCTGCAACCATTGCACTCCATAAATTGTTTCCCTTTTAAAACACATAAACAAAATTAATCATACAACATCTTTGTCTCCATATCTCTATCTGTCTTCTACATTTAATGAGAGTGGACTCCCCCATGTGGCGAGTCCATGCGCCACCTCCTGTGCGAGCCTCACTCACGCCGGGAGGGGCCTCCTCCCTCAGGATCCGGGCTCCTTCAGTTGCCCGCAAGCGCTCAGAGAAGACGGATGTCGCTCAGCGCTCCTCCCACTTCACTCTCTCATTTTAGGCTTTCTGCCATACCAAAACATTTCTAACTTGAAAATAAACATTGTTACTGTCGCTGGGCACACGACCAACTACAAGCAAACACTATGAACTGGCTTAAATCGGGCTTACCCACAGATTATCTGGTCGAGGGGCGCTTCTCCCTCTGACAACTTCTGACCAGGGCGCTTGTCACACGCCCACAAAATCTGTCACTGGGCGGCTTAATACTCTCTCCTCGCCGTCCAGGACTTGAGACCACAACGTCTTCAGCTCGATTCAACACAGCTGGAACGTGCTGCACCTTCTCTTCTCTTTCGGAGATAATATCACTAGGGGTTCCCTCCTGGCGGGAGCTCAACGAAGCGCGGCTTTCCCCCTGCGATGTTCGGCCTTCAAGTGAGGTCATCGCCCTCCACAAGCGAGCCTCACGCCTCCAGTAACTCGTCCACATCTTCAACAAGTCATTTATCTGGGTTTACTAGTTCATTGCCCATAATCTCAACTTTATATAAATTCAACACACCATCTTACCTCTGTGTGTATCGCCTCTAGAATTCCTGGCACATTCCAGTTAGGTCAGGCTTGCTGAATAACTCTCAAAGGGTGAGACTGTTGTCTCCTGCAGGCTGAGATCATAACATATATATATATTTATATATATATATATATATATATATATATAATTACTATATATATATATATATATATATATAGTGCGGTATATAATCATACCACATTGTAACATTTCCTCACTTGAAAATGATCCATGGAGGTTCGAAACGTCGTGCAAATTGTTTAATAAGTGTTAACTACCTTCCTATAGTACTCCACTCTTTTCTTCACCCAGAATTACGAAAATGAGTTTTGGAGAACTCCTGTTTCAGCTAAACCCTGATGCTAAGAAAATAGTTAGAGGGATAGAAGCCCGTAAATCAGAAGATAGTAAATACAGAATATGCGGTCATATTCAATGAGACATGTGTATAAAGAAAACCTGCTGCCGAGTATACACCAATATATATATATATATATATATATATATATATATATATATATATATCTATATATTATATATATATATATATATATATATATTTGGTCGTACCTAATAGCCAGAACGCACTTCTCAGCCCCTACTATGCAAGGCCCGATTGCCTAATAAGCCAAGTTTTCATGAATTAATATTTTTTCTCTAAATTTTTTCTTAGAAAGGATAAAGTCTACCCATTTCATTATGTATGCGGTCAATTTATTTTTATTTGAGTTAAAATTAACGTAGATATATGACCGAACCTAACCAACCCTACCTAACCTAACCTAACCTAACCTATCTCTATAGGTTAGGTTAGGTTAGGTAGCCGAAAAAGATAGGTTAGGTTAGGTTAGGATGGTTAGGTAGTCGAAAAAACATTAATTCATGAAAACTTGGCTTATTAGGCAAATCGCGCCCTGCATAGTTGGCTGAGAAGTGCGTTCTGGCTATAGGTACGACATATATATATATATATTATATATATATATATATAATTATATATATATATATATATATATATATATATATATATATATATATATATATGTCTGAGTTAGGTTGAGTATAAAAAGGAGCTGTCACATATGGGCCAAGTCTGGAGAGGCGTATTTTGTTTTGTTTTTGATAGCAAATGCTTCCCCATAGTCAGTCTGTTTACTCACCCATGCTGATAAACAACAATAAATGTCATGCAGGAGGAAATGTTTCTGATTATAGACAAAGAAATGTATTTAATAATTCACTTATCCAGTATAATAAGGTGAGAGAAGCGTATGAGCAATGACTTGATGTTGGCAGTGTCGGAGGACGTGTGGGACGTGGAGAGGGTGGTCGAGCTGCTGCTTCACCCACACTCTTCCCTCACGTATGCTGCTGTCACCGAGGCCTTCTACTGCTTAGCTACCCTTCTCATCTACTGTACAGATCACTTCCATTTTCCAACAAGGTGAGTTAACTCTATAATTATAATTATGTTCGGGGTCTTTCTTGTGGTGAGAAGTTTCACGATAAAAAGTATAAATGATCACAAAAGTAGCAAAAATCGTAATCAC
>WNGS01168589.1:51213-71999 GCA_020271785.1 Procambarus virginalis | reverse complement strand
ATATATATATATATATATATATATATGTTTGCATATATTATATATTATATATATATATATATATATATAATACTATATACCAATAGTATATATATATATATAATATATATATAATATACATATATATATATATATTATATATATATATATACATAGATATATCTATATATATATATATAATATATATATATATATTATATAATCACATATATATAATATATATATATGTATATAGTAATATATATATATATATTATATATATACTATATATATATATACATATATAAGATATATATATATATATATATATATACATATATATATGACTATATAATATATATATATATTATATTATATCATATAATGTGCCGCGGGGGGATATGCCACTGTAAATTGGTGGTAGGAGAAAAGCACACAGAAACGTATTAGGAGACCTAAACATTCCCTCCAATGCGTTATGTGTGGTTTCCTCCGAGGCTAAGTTGTTCAGGGACAAGGCCGAGAGTTGCCAGATCCCATTAATTTATGTACAGGGGGGGTGATCAAGCTCATCCTCTGACATGTCTCTGGAATTGCACGGGTGGGACTGGTTCTCCTAGTCCATCATGCAATCATTACTGCGGTTGGCTTGTTGGTGAGTCCTACAGGTAGTGGGGGTGTGCTTCCAGCCATAATATTGGGCCTTGTTAGCAAATAACCTCCTGCAGACGTTAACAGGTTCATTCCCTTGCTATTCACTTTCTTTTGATAAACTTATGGTAGACGTCTGAACCAATAAGGATTCCAATATATGAGAGGTTGTCAGACGTGATTTTGTCACCAACTTGATTCCCTTTTCTTCCTAGGAATTTGGCTGCTTGTTGTTCGTCATATACATACAGGTCTGATGGAGAATTTAGTCTATACAAGAACCTGTACCTTTGCGGCATAGCTGCCTAACGTACTCTAGGTTGTACCACCTTAAAGACTCCGGACTACCTGAGTTAGTCCAAGGAGTTAGTCAGGAATCCTGCTATGTTCTATTTGTGCTCTCATGTACAGACATAGAGTGTTCAAGGCATCTACCATCTCTTGGGAGATATATGGTCGTTTGGGATCCTTGGTCAAATAATCTCACTATGATGACTTTGGGACCTTCTGTTCTAAAGATTATTGGAAGGTGGGCAACTAGGCTGATTTAGTGATCAAACTTTGTTGATAGTACACTTACATCTGGACGTATCTTCTCAGACTGTACTGAAGTGGAAATTCCTTCCTACACCTTGTGGCTTGGGAGACTTTGTACTGATGAGTCCCCACGAGTGCTGTATGGTGATTGACGCTTACTCGCCACCTATTGCAGGTGCGCACTTGGGTTGCATATATATATTATATATAATATATATATATTATATATGCAAACAAGATTGTTGTGCATTTGTGTTCCTCACGTGTTGCCCCAAAAAATGAGGTGATTTGATAAAATGCTATGCCAAGATTACCATCCGAGTGCCGGGGGGAAGGGGTTCATATAGCCTCGGCTATCACTCCTTATGTCCGGTCGTGATGGTCAAGTGGGTTAAGGCGTCCCTGTAATACCAGTTGCGTTGCTCCTGGGAGTATGGGTTCGAGTCACTTCTGGGGTGTGAGTTTTCAGTTATATATATATATATATAGTATATATAGATATATATATATATATATATATATATATATAGATATTGTGTATACTGGCAGCAGGTTTTCTTTATACATGTCTCATTGAATATGACCGCATATTCTGTATTTACTATCTTCTGATTTAGGGCTTCTATCCCTCTAACTATTTTCTTAGCATCAGGGCTTAGCTGAAATAGGAGTTCTCCAAAACCCCAGAAATTACGAAAATGAGTTTTGGAGAACTCCTATTTCAGCTAAGCCCTGATGCTAAGAAAATAGTTAGAGGGATAGAAGCCCTAAATCAGAAGATAGTAAATACAGAATATGCGGTCATATTCAATGAGACATATATATATATATATATATATATATATATATATATATATATATATATATATATATATATATATATATATATATATATATATATTATATGTGTGCCGGCGGGGGGATGGAAATAGGCTCGGCTACCATCCTCTTTGTCCGGTAGACTTGGTCGAGTGGTTAAGGGATCGTGTACGCCAGCAGAGTGCTCCTGGCAGTACTGGTTCGAGTCACTTCTGGGGGTGTGAGTTTTTTAGTTGCATATAGTCCTGGGGACCATTCAGGCTTGTTCACTGGTTGTTGTTTTGACTTGCCAAATCAACTAAGCGGTTCGTTATGGTGAACACAAATGAAGATACACATATATAACATGTATATATAGTGTAAATAACAGTAAAAGGAGTATGTTAGGAGGAGCCATTTTTGGTGAGGGGAGGTGGTGTCATCTGCATGACTTGCAAGGTGTCCACTATGCTCTTTAGGCACTGTACCAGCTTAGTTATAGAGTGATGGTGAATAAAACATGTAGATACCTATATATAGTATGTCTATATAGTGTAATAACACCACAAGCAGTATGGTTGGGGGAGGAATGTTAGTGCATCTGGCCTTGAACGAATGAGAGAGGAAAAGAGTGCCAGCTGCCTCTGTGTACCACCTCTGTTATTGTTTGAACTCATCATACCAGGTTAGGTGTACAGTTATGGTGAACAAAACATGTAGAAGCTGATATATAACCTGTGTATATAGTGTAATAACAGCAAATCTATTTTCAGGCGATGAGTCACAATAACGTGGCTATCTTGAGGTTATCTTGAGATGATTTCGGGGCATTTTAGTGCCCCTGCGGCCCGGTCCTCGACCAGGCCTCCACCCCCAGGAAGCAGCTCGTGACAGCTGACTAACACCCAGGTACCTATTTTACTGCTAGGTAACAGGGGCATAGGGTGAAAGAAACTCTGCCCATTGTTTCTCGCCGGCGCCTGGGATCGAACCCAGGACCACAGGATCACAAGTCCAGCGTGCTGTCCGCTCGGCCGACCGGCTCCTGCTAAAGTATGTTGACCAGACCAGACACTAGAAGGTGAAGGGACGACGACGTTTCGGTCCGTCCTGGACCATTCTCGATTCGACAATCGACTTGAGAATGGTCTAGGACGGACCGAAACGTCGTCGTCCCTTCACCTTCTAGTGTGTGGTCTGGTCAACAGCAAATCTGTTTGTTTATTGTTTTATGAACATACTATAATTGGATTGTCGGAAAGCCTTTGACACAGTACCGCATAAGAGGCTGGTATATAAACTGGAGAGACAGGCAGGAGTAGCTGGTAAGGTGCTCCAGTGGATAAGGGAGTGCTTAAGCAATAGGAAGCAGAGAGTTACAGTCTGACACAACTCACCACACCACAAGGAGCAGTGTGGTCACAATGCGACCCAAACGTCTTAAGGTCAGAGCTTCTCCACTTGATGGTCATGCTATCGGGAGAAACAATACTTTAAAGGTCCTGAAGGACGTTACTGGCCTCAAACCCGCTGACATTAGTCAGGAAGGTGAAGATATCGTGTTCTTCTTTTCATGTGAAGAGGAGCTAGAAAAACTCCTCACTAACGATGCCATTCTTCGTAAAGAGCACCACCTACATCCTCACTTCCCACGTCAGTTCCTGGCCGGAAGAACTGTTTTTAACAGCAGGACCAGTCAGTGGATCACTGACCGACCTCAACATCATATCAAGGACAATATCGAGGACGAAAATCCAAACCTGGCTGTATTCAAACTAGAGTTCTGCAACACCGACAAAACATCAATGAAGATTACGTTCACCACCATAGCTGCGGCCACCCAGGCTGCCACACAAGGATTCTACTGCTCGGCTTAAAAATTCCAACCCACCAAATAAAGAGGGAACGATACCATGAGATCCAACAGTGCTTTACGTGCTACGAGCTCTCCCACCCGACCAATAAGTGTCAGCACCCTGTCCAGAGGTGCAGCCTGTGCGCACTGGATCATCACTACTCCATATGCAAGGCAAAATTATGAGAAGGATTAAGACAGAGGAAGACTGATTGAGTCTTCAAGAAGACGCTGCTTGCTCTGTGATGGCAATCACCCTGCAATTTCCTACCGCTGCCCTTGCAAACAGGAAAGCATCAAGGCCCAGGTTGAAGCCAAGAGAAACAACCCTTCTACCTCCTCGACCAGAGCCCCAAGCGTTCAACCCACCACCTTAGCTCTCACTAATCGACCAGAAGACTTTCCAGTCTTACCAACATGTGGCTCCTCCCAGAAGGCGACACAGCCTTCTCATTGGGGACCCAAGGTCCCTCAGGCTCCTTCACAGCCCCCTGCATCACGTGCAGGCATTATCCCTGGTCTTATTAGACTAGGGGAAAGGCTTGCAGGACCAGACAACCAGCGCTTTGTCAGTGAACTAAACGCATTATACATAGACAATGGCCTGGCCCCCATCATAGCCACTAGCGTAAATCTCACTGCCTCTTCTACCACTCCGGAGACTACCACCAGGACGACCGTGCGGTCAATTTCAACACCGACTCCAGAACCACCCATGACCCGGGCGACACAAACAGAGATAATTCCTTCTCCAGCTCCCAACACTCCTACCATCACAGTCTCAGCAGCCGCACTAGCAGACGTGCTGTCTACAAACGATAACAGCACTACGAACGCTTCTGAAATAGCTACAACCACCAATCAACGACACCTAAGCCTACCTAAGGCTGCGAGGCGAAAGACAAAAACACCCACTACGGAGGTTACGGACTCCTCAGACGAGGAAATCATAGTAGGAGCTCCACCGCCGCATCACAAATATGACACCTACACGGTTCAAGACTTCCTCATGGAGGCCACGTCACCAAACTCCAACGACAGCACTGCTCAGCCAAAGTCGCAGGCAAAGAAAAAACGGAAAACCTAGAGGTCCACACTAATCCCACCAGCTCCATAACTGGTATAGCCAGCTCTCCAGGCTGAAAACCATCATGAAGACCCCCATTTATCGCCAGATCTCTAAAATCAGCCACTGATACAGATAATGGCTCCAAAGAGCCTGCACTTACAGGCTCACCATAGCCCGTGCTACTGGAACTTATTGTTCTGAGTAGCGAATCTTAAACAACAGCAAGAGAGTTACGTTGAGGGGTGAGACCTCAGATTGGCGTGAAGTCACCAGTGGAGTCTCACAGGGTTCTGTACTCGGCCCTATCTTGTTTCTGATATATGTAAATGATTTCCCGGAGGGTATAGATTCATTTCTCTCAATGTTTGCTGGCGATGCCAAAATTATGAGAAGGATTAAGACAGAGGAAGACTGATTGAGGCTTCAAGAAGACCTAGACAAGCTAAAGGAATGGTCGAACAAATATTTGTTTAAGTTTAACCCAAGCAAATGTAATGTAATGAAGATAGGTGTAGGGAGCAAGAGGCCAGATACAAGGTATCATCTGGGAGATGAAATTCTTCAAGAGTCAGAGAGATAAAGACTTGGGGGGTTGATATTACGCCAGACCTGTCCCCTGCAGCCCATATCAAAAGGATAACATCAGCGGCATATGCCAGGCTGGCCAACATAAGAACGGCATTCAGAAACTTGTGTAAAGAATCATTCAAAACTTTGTATGCCACGTATGTCAGGCCAATCCTGGAGTATGCAGCCCCAGCATGGAGTCCATATCTAGTCAAGGATAAGACTAAACTGGAGAAGGTTCAAAGGGTTGCCACCAGACTAGTACCCGAGATGAGAGATATGAGATACGAGGGGAGACTACGGGAATTAAACCTTACTTCGCTGGAAGACAGAAGAGTTAGAGGGGACATGGTCACCACATTCAAGTTTCTCAGGGGAATTGATAGGATAGATAAAGACAGGCTATTTAACACAAGGGGGCACATACACTAGGGGACACAGGTGGAAACTGATTGCCCAAATGAGCCCCAGAGATATTAGAAAGAATTTTTTAGTGTCAGAATGGTTGACAAATGGACTGCATTAGGATGTGATGTGGTGGAGGCTGACTCCATACACAGTTTCAAGTGTAGATATGATAGAGCCCAATAGGCTCAGGAACCTGTACTCCTGTTGATTGACGGTTGAGAGGCGGGACCAAAGAGCCAGAGCTCAACCCCCGCAAGCACAATTAGGTGAGTACACACACACACACATGCACACACACACACACACACACACACACACACAAAATACACACGATACACAAGAGGAAATATGTCTCTTCATCCATATCCTTATCATGTACCCTTATCTCTTTCTTAAAATTTCTAACCAGTTGGATGAATTCTTTTTCTAAACTTACCTCCATATTCTTAGTCATTTTGTACCAAGCTCTCTTTTTACCTATAAGATTCTTCTGATCCTTTGTAATCCATTTTTTGTCATTATTTTCGATTTATTCAATTTGTTTTGTATTCTACATTCGTGTGCTTTGCTTAGAATATTTTTAAATAAGTTATCTTTTGACTCCACATACAAATCCCTTTTTACATTACCAATTGATATGTTCATGTCTTGGTCAAAGACCAACCCCCTCCCTCCCCCATACCCAGGACTTTCCAATCTATTTCACCCCAAAAATTCCTAATGCCATTTAAGTCAGTTTTTCGGAAGTCTTATTAGGAATGTATCCAGAAGCAGCATCCTGCTGCCAAACTGAAATTTTATATAGGTGACATGATTAAATTGAATGAATCCAAGAGGATACCAATATTGTATTTATTAAATATTAGGAAAGATAGGGGTAAATGCAGGAGTGTTAACATTGTGCTATTTTCTTGCTTCTTGTGGATAGGCCTTCGGCAGTGTTTTTCATTTCTTAGTGGCAGTTAATGATTGACTTAACATGGGAGAAAATAAATAGGTGATACAGTATTGGCCATCATTCAATAGATAACCTTTAACAAGCTATATGGAATAAATAAGCAATCTTTGAAAATGGGAATACATATGCGATCACTGAAAATATGATCTATTTATAAATATTTGAAAATGGGAATAAATATACAATTATAGAAAATGGGATTTAATAATAAATATTAATTTAAAATGGGAATAAATATACAATTTTTGAAAATGCACCTATTGAGAGGTGATTAAAACTGGCTGATGACGTCACTTATCTAAAATTTGGGATGACTGGCACTGTGCACCACTGAGGTAACTAAGAACGGCCTGGACTACGACCGTGCACCACTGAGGTAACTAAGAACGGCCTGGACTACGACCGTGCACCACTGAGGTAACTAAGAACGGCCTGGACTACGACCGTGCACCACTGAGGTAACTAAGAACGGCCTGGACTACGACCGTGCATCACTGAGGTAACTATGAACGGCCTGGACTACGACCGTGCACCACTGAGGTAACTAAGAACGGCCTGGACTACGACCGTGCATCACTGAGGTAACTAAGAACGGCCTGGACTACGACCGTGCACCACTGAGGTAACTAAGAACGGCCTGGACTACGACCGTGCACCACTGAGGTAACTAAGAACAACCCAGACTACAACCCTGCCTTGGGAAAGCAAAAATACACCGTCGTAGTCGTGGTTTCCACTACTGTTATCTTACATGATGACACTAGTTATACAGTCTCGCATGGAATCATCTTACCTGATGACACTGGTGATATAGTCTCTCATGGTGTTATCTCACTTGATGGCACTGGTTATACAGTTTATCCTGGTGTTATCTTACCTGATGACGCTGGTGATACCAGCGTGTCATGGTGTTATCATTCTTGATGATGCTGGTGATTGTCTCTCATGGTGTTATCTTACCTGATGACACTGGGGATACACTCTCGTTGTGTTATCTTTCCTGATGACACAAGGGAAACCATCTCTCGTGGTGTTATCTTACCTAATGACACTGGGGATACAGTCTCTTACGGAAGTAAACCCGTGGCGCTGACAGTCGGTAGATATGAGTTGGATGGCTGGCAGCTTTTCACTCTTCCATGTGTGGAGGAGCGGCATGTTGGATGGTACTCTCCAAGGCGCCAGCTTCAGTCTAAGGTGAACTTTTCTCCATGGAATAAACTGAAATTGATCAATGGCAAATTAAGACAACTGAATTAACAGTATGACAAACATAATGAAATTAGGAAAAATTCACATTCTGAATGCAGCAGTTGTTCATAGTTACACACATGTTATTTCCAAATTAATTTTTTTTACATAATTTGAAAACTTCAGTGCATAATTTATTTGATATTTCATACAGTATTATATTGCTCACTGTAGGATTATATTACTCACCATCATCTTGTATTACTCAAAGAACGATTATATAACTCACCACAATGTTTTATTACTAACTGTAGGGTTGAATTAATCCCTGCAGGGTTGAATTAATCCCTGCAGGGTTGAATTAATCCCTGCAGGGTTGTATTACTCACTGCAGGGTTGTATTACTCACTGCAGGGTTGTATTACTCACTGCACGGTTGTATTACTCACTGCAGGGTTGTATTACTCACTGCAGGGTTGTATTACTCACTGCAGGGTTGTATTACTCACTGCAGGGTTGTATTACTCACTGCAGGGTTGTATTACTCACTGCAGGGTTGTATTACTCACTGCAGGGTTGTATTACTCACCGTAGGATTGTGGATAACTGTGTACCAGCAGCGACAGACAGTTGCATCGACGGTCAACAAATGCACCAGAGGCACGTGCGTGAACACCATCTCCAGCACCTCTCTGGGCAGGCTGAAGTCCACAACTTCTGAACACATCCTGCAATAGTTACATGTTCACATCTTCTGAACACATCTGGCAATAGTTACATGTTCACCTCTTCTGAACACATCCTGCAATAGTTACCATGTTCACATCTTCTGAACACATCCTGCAATAGTTACCATGTTCACATCTTCTGAACACATCCTGCAATAGTTACATGTTCACCACTTCTGAACACATCCTGCAATAGTTACATGTTCACCACTCCTGAACACATCCTGCAATAGTTACATGTTCACATCTTCTGAACACATCCTGCAATAGTTACATGTTCACCACTCCTGAACACATCCTGCAATAGTTACATGTTCACCACTCCTGAACACATCCTGCAATAGTTACCATGTTCACCACTCCTGAACACATCCTGCAATAGTTACATGTTCACCACTCCTGAACACATCCTGCAATAGTTACATGTTCACCACTTCTGAACACATCCTGCAATAGTTACATGTTCACCACTTCTGAACACATCCTGCAATAGTTACATGTTCACCACTTCTGAACACATCCTGCAATAGTTACCATGTTCACATCTTCTGAACACATCCTGCAATAGTTACCATGTTCACCTCTTCTGAACACATCCTACAATAGTTACCATGTTCACCACTCCTGAACATCCGGCAATTGTTACATGTTCACCACAGTAGTAGGGATGACGGTCTAAATGGGAATTTTTGTTTTTTTTGGAAATTCCTGTTTAGACTGTCAGGGTTTCAATGTGAATTTGGCCCGTCACTGATTTGGAATTAAGGAAATCTTATGAGAAAAATAATTTCTGAGATTTTTAGAAGTTTGTTAAGAGTTCTTATGAGGAAAATATGTTCATAGAAGTTTGTTGAGAGTTCTTATGGGATAAATTCAAATTCCCATTTAGACTGTCAGGGTTTCCAGGTGAATTTGGCCCGTCACTGATTTGGAATTAAGGAAATCTTATGAGAAAAATAATTTCCGAGATTTTAGAAGTTTGTTAGTTCTTATGAGGAAAATATGTTCATAGAAGTTTGTTAAGAGTTCTTATAGGAGAAATTCCAATTTTTCAGAGTTCTTACCGAGAATATACAGATATTTTAGAACATATACTTTTAAGTAGAAATTCTTACTTAGAAACGAGCCCGACTATATAACTTAAACTGAAGCATTACCCTAACATCATCCACTAAGGGCTCACCATAGCCCGTGCTACTTGGAACTTCTTGTTCCAGGTAGCGAATCTTTAACAACAACAACAACAACGGCCATCCCCCTCACACCCCTCCCCATTCCCTCACTACCCCAGCCTCACCTTACCTCACACCCCCTCCCCATTCCCTCCCACCCCCAGCCTCACCTTACCTCACACCCCTCCCCATTCCCTCACTACCCCCAGCCTCACCTTACCTCACACCCCCTCCCCCTTCCCTCCCACCCCCAGCCTCACCTTACCTCACACCCCTCCCCATTCCCTCACTACCCCCAGCCTCACCTTACCTCACACCCCTCCCCATTCCCTCACTACCCCAGCCTCACCTTACCTCACACCCCCTCCCCATTCCCTCCCACCCCCAGCCTCACCTTACCTCACCCCCCTCCCCATTCCCTCCCACCCCCAGCCTCACCTTACCTCACACCCCTCCCCATTCCCTCACTACCCCAGCCTCACCTTACCTCACACCCCCTCCCCCTTCCCTCCCACCCCAGCCTCACCTTCCCTCACACCCCCTCCCCATTCCCTCACTACCCCTGCCTCACCTGTCTCCACCTCACTCCAGCCAGCCAGACGCCGCCGCCATCCCTACCTCAAAACAGGTGTCATCTCCGTAATCTTATCTGGACCGTCCCTCCCCCTCTCTCTACCTGTTATCTTGCCCCCCCCCCTCTCCTCTTCATATTGTTCATTCATAATTTCGTACAGCTATTTTAGACATCGTAATGTTTGTTCCTTTACATTAAACGAGTCAGTTTTACACAAATCAACCGAGTCAGTAAGCAAGGTCTAGCTCCTGTCCCTGCTTTAGTCTCCTGTTGTATATTGAACACTAACAGTCCAATCCCCTAAAATTGTAAACAGTCTTTTTTCAGACGTAGTAAATCAAATCAATTCAGTAAGCCAGCTCCAGCTCCTGTTCCCCACCTTAGTTTACTAATACAACTTCTTTAGTATCGAATCAATTTCTTCGAGATTTAAAACATAGCTATTTCAGATGTAGCAAAATACAATAATTTAGTTAACGAGCTCCAGCTCCTGTCCACCACCGTAGTTAGCTCTCATATCCTCCTTAATACCTAGCCAATCCCCTAAAATTTTCAAACAGTCATACTTCGTATGTAGTAAAATAAATAATGTTAGTAAGCAAGTTCTAGCTCCTGTCCCCACCTTAGTTTACCCCGTAACTTCTTTACTAACAGTCCAATCCCCCTAAAAGTTTAAATAGCCATATTTCGAACATAGTGCAATAGAGTAATTTAGTTACTGAGCTCCAGCTCTTGTCCTCCACCTTAGTTACCTCGCACATCTTCGTTAATAACCCATTAATTTTCAAGAAATTTAAACCCACTGTATTTCAGACACAGTAAATAAGATCAAGTCAGTTACCGAGCTCCGGCTCTTGTCCTCCACCGTACTTCATTTGTACCAGTTCTTTAATAGTAGATCAATTTCCTGAAATTTAAACCCACTGTATTTCGGACACAGTAAATAAGATCAAGTCAGTTACTGAGCTCCAGCTCTTGTCCTCCACCTTAGTTCAATATTCAGCAAATTATTTCAGATCAAGTCCCTCTCCAGTCTATCAAAGTAAACATTATACCTTTAATACCCTTGTTGTACTCAGCTCGGTAATATTCACACGGTCANCACTAAGTCCGTACACGACATGATGGACTATGTCACCAAAAGTGTCAGGAGGCAGTAGACAGGTTTATCCGGGCCCGACAGGAAAAAAACGAGAAGCAAAAGAAGAATCCGTGGTTTAATAGGGCATGTATGAAAGCAAGGGAGCTGAACAAAAGGGCATGGAGGAACTTCCGAAATAACAGAACACCAGACAGTAGAGAGAGATACCAGAGAACCAGGAATGAGTACGTTAGTGCGAGAAGAGAAGCTGAGAAAAAGTAAGAAAGTGATATAGCTAATAAAGCCAAGACCGAACCAAAGCTACTACACAGTCACATCAGGAGGAAAACAACAGTGAAGGAACAGCTAGGTGATGAAACTTAGAACGGGTGAGGACAGGTACACAGAAAATGACAAAGAGGTGTATGAGGAATTCAACAAGAGGTTCCGGGAGATCTTCACAATAGAATGAGGAGAGGTGGCAGTAAACCAGGCGGCCTTAGAAGGGTTCGAAATTACTAGAGATGAGGTCAAGAGGCACCTGTTGGATCTGAACGGGATAAAGGCTGTTGGCCCGGACAGAATCTCACCATGGGTATTGAAAGAGTGTGCAGGAGCGCTCTGCTTGCCACTTTCCATAGTGTATAGTAGGTCACTGGAAACGGGAGACCTACCAGAAAAATGGAAAACTGCTAATGTAGTACCAATACACAAAAGAGTGACAGACAAGAGGCACTGAACTACAGGCCAGTGTCCTTGACTTCTATACCATGCAAGGTGACGGAGATCATGAGAAAAAACTTAGTAACTTATCTGCAGAGAAGGGACTTCGTGACAACCCATCAATATGGGTTCAGGGAGAGTAAATATTGCCTTACAAGATTTACTCTTGCCTTACAGGCTTCATAGAATTCTACGATCAGGTGACAAAGATTAAGCAAGAAAGAAAAGGATGGGCGGACTGCATTTTTTGGGATTGTCGGAAAGCCTTTGACACAGTACCCATAAAAGGCTGATGCATAAGCTGGAGAAACAGGCAGAAGTAACTGGTAGGGCACTCCAGTGGATAAGGGAGTACCTACGCAATAGGAAGCAGAGAGTTACAGTGAGGGGTGAGACCTCAGATTGGCGTGAAGTCACCAGTGGAGTCCCACAGGGCTCTGTACTCGGACCTATCCTGTTTCTGATATACGTAAATGATCTCCCAGAGGCATAGACTCATTCCTCTCAATGTTTTCTGACGACACCAAAATTATGAGAAGGATTAAGACAGAGGAGGACAGCTTGAGGCTTCAAGAAGACCTGGACAAGCTGCAGGAATGGTCGACAAATGGCTGTTAGAATTTAACCTAAGTAAATACAATGTAATGAAGATAGGTGTAAGGAGCAGGAGACCAGATACAAGGTATCATTTGGGAGATGAAATTCTTCAAGAGTCTGAGAGAGAGAAAGACCTGGGGGTTGATATCACGCCAGACTGTCCCCTGAAGCTCATATCAAGAGCATAACAACAGCGGCATATGCCAGGTTGGCTAACATAAGAATGGCCTTTAGAAACTTGTGTAAGAAATCTTTCAGAACTTTGTATACCATATATGTCATACCAATCCTGGAGTATGCAGCTTCAGCATGGAGTCCGTATCTAGTCAAGCATAAGACTAAACTGGAAAAGGTTCAAAGGTTTGCCACCAGACTAGTACCCGAACTGAGGGGTATGAGCTACGAGGAGAGACTACGGAATTAAATCTCACGTCACTGGAGACAGAAGAGTTAGAGGGAACATGATCACCACATACAAGATTCTCAGAGGAATTGATAAGGTAGATAAAGACAGGCTATTTACCACAAGGGGCACACGCACTAGGGGACACAGGTTGAAATTGAGTGCGCAAATGAGCCATCGAGACGTTAGAAAGAATTTTTTCAGTGTCAGAGTAGTAGACAAATGGAATGCATTAGGATGCATTAGGTGGAGGCTGACTCCATACACAGTTTCAAGTGTAGATATGATAGAGCCCAGTAGGCTCAGGAACTTGTACATTAGTTGATTGATAGTTGAGAGGCGGGACCAAAGAGCCAGAGCTCAAACCCCGCAAGCACAATTAAGTAAGTACAATTAGGTAAGTACACACTCACTCTCACTCACACACGCACTCACTCACGACCATTCCGCCAATCATTTAAACATTCTCTCGCAGGTTAGGTTAGGTTGTTTCAAGCGCAGGTCTCACACATATCACTGAGTTTGTGTGGATATAAACCGGAGCCGCCTCATACAGGCCAATATTCCTCATGCGCTTATATTCATGTTATAATTAACTATATATAATGTTATATAATGTTATATAATTAACTATAATATGATTAACAATATAATGTTCGTAAATGGGAACGGTGGGGAAGGGGGTGGAACATGTGAACAGGGAAGTGAACATGAACAAGAACAGAACTCTAGCAAGGGAAGGAGAGAACGAGCACTGGGCTAAGAACGCGAGGAAGGAGAGGAGAACACAATCATGTTATCATGGGATGATAACATGAGCTAAGGAGAGGAGAACATGATCAAGGGAAGTAGAACACGATCAATTTGAGGTGAACACGATCAATGGGGTGAGAACACGTGCTGGTGAAAGGTGAACACGATTAATGGGATGAGAACACGAGGTAGGCGGAGGAGAACAAGAGGAAATGGAGGAAAGCCGG
The DNA here is from genome assembly GCA_020271785.1 of Procambarus virginalis. NCBI lineage: Eukaryota > Metazoa > Arthropoda > Malacostraca > Decapoda > Cambaridae > Procambarus > Procambarus virginalis. Next base: position 57,728 of record WNGS01168589.1, on the reverse strand, counting down.
AGCAAGGGAAGAACAAGATCGGGACAACGGGAACCGAGGCAATGAGATGTGAACAAGACCAAAAGGGGGGAGGAGAACAGGAGAAAGGAAGGAGAAGAGAGGCAAGGGGAGGAAAAGAGAAGCAAGAGGTGAACAGAAGCAAGGGAAAGAGAACAGGAAGAGGACAACTTGAACAGGAATCGGAGGAGAACAGGAACAGGTGGAAGATAACAAGAGCATGGGAGGAGATGAGTAACAGTTGGAGGAGAACAGGAAGAAGGTGGGAGAACAGAAGGAAGGGAAGGAGAACAGGATCAATTAAAGGAAAACACGAGGAAGGGAAGATGATAAAGGTTGGGAGAACACGAACAACTAGAGGAGAACCACAGCCAGGGGGAGGAGAACAAAACCAACTGCAGGAGAACAGAAGTGGAGGCAGGATAACACGAACAGGAGGAAGAGGGGAGCCAGCCAAGGGCTAGGTTAACAGGAGGATGGAAATAACAGGAGCCAGGGAAATAGAACAGAAGAATGGAAAACAACAGGACCATGTGGAGGAGAACAGGAGCCAATGGACGAGAACAAGAACAATGGGAGGAGAACAGGAGTATGGAACACGTACAGAACACAATAAGGGTAGCGAAGTGCCAGAGGTTGAAGGGTCTGGGCATGAGCGCCTCCTCCATGCTCTCCAGAGTATTACTTGCCAAGGTGTACAGTCTGTGTCTCTCAAGGACCAGCTTGGTGGCTGCTCCAGCTCCTGGCCCCTGTCTGCTGCCCATCATCCTGCAATATCAACCACACCATTAGTGATGTTCTATCCTGCTTCTAATGGTTTCTCTTGTGTTATCTTACCTGGTGACACTGGTGGTACAGTTTCTCATGAAGTTTATCAGTAGTGGAAACCAGGACTACAACCTTGCATTTTTGTTTTGAGGAAAACAAATTCGTTAGAATGCATGGTCCAAGAGATAATAACTCGATTCTGCAGATACAAATAATAAATACACACACTCACGTACGTGCACGCACAAGCACGTGAGCACACACACACCTGTTGATTGACGGTTGAGAGGCAGGACCAAAGAGCCAGAGCTCAACCCTCGCAAGCACAACTAGGTGAGTACAACTAGGTGAGTACACACACACTCACCTACTTTCTGATTAAGGTAGTCTTACAATGACTGACACAGGGTCAATAACCAGGGGTACCGAGCAAGCTGGGGAAGGATGGAGACGAGAGACTCCAACAGCTAGAGGACAAATTGGAAAGATTACAACGCCCCTCTTGAAAATGTGAAACTGAAGGAAGCAATATGGTAATTAAAAATGAGAAAGAGAAAGCTGTGGGCACAATACATCAAGGGACACTGAAGCAAAGTGATGAGAAAGATGATGACAAGGATCTAGATATGAAAAGAACAATAATTATACAGGGACTAATCGAGGAATGAATTCCTTTCAAAACACAAGAGGGTACTATATGAAAGATTAGAGCTGGGAGATATCTTAGATGTTTGAATGCTTACCGGGCTATGACAAAGGTTGTGATATCACATTGTATTGGACCATATACTCTGAATACTACGAATTGTTCTGGTAGAATTTACCAATGTACATGCAGTTGAATATATACTGAAGCACAAACATTTATTAAGGAGGTCAGGGAATTAATGTAATGTTTACATGGAACGATTCATGACAAAGCAGGAGCAGCAGGACCATAAAACACAGATTTCATGCCAGTAGAAACGAAACAATTAAACATTGACTGGAAGGATGTCGACCTCACTGCCCTAAGACACACCCCAACCCTCCAGTACCTGAAAATGACCGGACCTGTACCTCCCCGCTGTACCCTATTCCCAGACCCATACATGCTTTGTCACACTATTGTACAAACAGTACAAGCAGGAAATTAAGGATACATATGCGTAAGTTGTAAAAGATAAAGAGACTTTCACGGAAGTGTTTCTGGAAGTCCAAACCAGAAATGACCAAGAAGAAACAGAAGTTAGGCAAACAATTAGGAAAGAACTAGTTACCAATAGTAAACTACAACAATAGAAGTCCAAAATAATTTTTGGGTGTTTAGACAAGAAAATATCATCTAGGGAGGACAGAGCAGCAGAAGAGATGAAAATTATAGAGAAAATAGTAGGTTTTAGTGACGATAGTGGCGATTTAGTGAAAATAGTGATTTTAGGACGATAGGAAAATATGAGAAAGACAAGAACCCCTCCTTAAGGGTGACATATAATGGAGGGAAACAAATGACGGAAGTGCTTAGAATTACCGGAAAACTGGAGAGTGGTGAGGTTGGCAAATTTTGGTCAATAACGCAGGACCTCTCAAAGGACGACAACAAACCTTGATGAAGCAAAACATCTAAATAGGAATAGAAATGAAGGAGAAAGAAATTATTTTTTCTACAAAGTGTTAGGGACTGGAAAGCTATTGAAATGGTACATAAAAATCAAGCAACAAAATCATTAGAGGAAAAGATAAGGGAAAGGGAACATGTTCCTGAAATTTGTATATTCACGAAAATCAAAGAAAGGGAGTTGGAAATGAATGGTTGTCGAGGTGCCAATTTGGTGTCAATTGCTGACTGTACAAATACTGCAAATCAAATGCAATATCATTCATAGATACCTGGGAACACTAATATGGATGAAATGATATGTATTCTCTGGATGGGGATCATATATCTAGAGTTGGGGCTGTTGCTATTGGAAACTCGTTGGAACCTGTGGTTGGAGAGGTTTGTTTGGGTTTAAACTGTTAATAGATAGTGGTATGGGAATTGACATGGAGAAAGGAGGTAATAAAAGTATGTGTTTGTGAGAGGCAACAAATTTGCAAAATGATCAAGGAAACAGAAGGTCCTCAAAATAACGATACACTTAGGGTATATTACACAAACAGTTGGTGTCTAAGAAACAAAATAAACGATTTAAATGCTCTTGTCTACACAGAAAAAATATATATTATTGCACTTACCGAAACGTGAATGAATGACGAAAATAGAGAACTATTAGCTGAATATCAAATAAATGGATTTAAATTATTTCACGCAGATATATTAGACGAGGAGAGGGAGTAACCATGTTAGGGAAAATTTTAAATGTAGGCTCAGAGAGGGAATCAAACCTGAGCCTCACAGAAACTATTTAGCTAGAATTAAACGATAATGCTATAAATCTTATAAAAGGAGGTATATACAGGCCATCAAACATAGACATAATGAAAGCAAAGCATCTATGGGATGATATATCTAGAGCATCTAGGTCAAACAGTATTTGTGACATTGGTGCCTTTAATTTTAGTGGAATAAACTAGCAGTGAAACAAATAACTGACATCGAAATAGTGAGCGAGCTAGGGAACAGTGATCACAAATGTCGGAAATCCGACACACATGTTAACATACTATAGTTACCCATTAAGAATTTAGACAATGGGTGATTCTGTGACGTCACCAACAACACTCAAATATATTAACTCTCTTTAAATTTTAGTCTAATGTTTAAACTTAATAAAATAGTATTCACCAGGAATGAATATAAATAAATACAATAGAAAATATAATTTGCTCCCTTGTTACTATTAAATAGAACCAGCAGATATTATTGGAACACCACATCAGGAGCGAGGCGAGTCACGCACACAAAACTTTTAAACAAAGAAACGAAACAGAGAGAGCTCTTCACGAGCAAGCATAACTCAACATAGACTCCCAAAATGTGAGTCAACCAACCGAGTAACTGCCACAGCAACCTTTACAACACAGGAGCACCTGAATATCCAACATGTTATTTGATTTAATTTTATGAGGCCTTTTAAATATAAATCTATAAACTTGTCGGTTATAAGGGAGCTTAAGGCTCAAACAAAGTAAGTTTACTCAGCACATATTCCTGTCACACCTGTACTTTATATGTTAATGTGCCATTATTAATGTCCTTTACTTTGGCAGGTAAATTGTGATTTGGAGTTACTGAAACGATAAGCTGACGCACACAAACTGGAAAGTTTCTTGCTACTCTAGCTGTACACAGATGCCACTGTGCTAGGCTGCCATTACAAGGCCCTGGACCACATGTGTCACACCCTAACAGATGTTGGATGAAACATATCCAACCTAATTAGGCCATAACAACTACACAGCTAAGGATATAACAATCTTTTATTCACTAAAGTAGATAATTAACTACTTTAATAATTTAAAATTAATAATTTAAAAAATTAATAATTTTAAATAATTTAATACTACTGTATATTAGGCCACCAAATGTGGTATAATTTATATTTAGCAAGAGGTAAACAATTGAAACTTATAATGTATCTACTCATTGTGGTATAAGTTATAAATGTCCCTCCAAACTATGTGTAGATAAGTTCTAGCAGGCTGAATCAAATATACATGCCACTTAGAATCATAATAATTCAATATTGAAGATAACAAATAATATAATAAAATAAATAAAGGCCTTCTAGGATTTTCCGACATACGAAGGCCCTCAATGAACCGGATAAGCTAGGGTAAACCAGTGGTTCATCAAATCTAGGAGCAATATAAATTAATTAGTGCAATAATTACATATATATAAATTACACCAGGAATACACTGCTGAACAATTTTCTTTCCTGACTTACTTAATCTCGGCTAACAGTGAACAGATCTTACAGGCACTAATATTGTTCCAAGGACTGAACCAAAGAAAAATTGTGCTATTTCATTACAAGAGGTTGTAATTAGGCCAATTATACCCAAAAATGTATATTTAAGTGTTTACACATTACATTATTGTTGCACCAAAACAATTACTGCTTATTACCATTATTTACAGCCAACTCTTATACAAGGGTAGGACAATAATAGACTGGAGTTGGAGTCTAACTGGAGTCTAGACTGGAGTCTAACTTAATTGATTGTGCTAATCTGGTGTATGGTAAGGAATTTACACATGTCTAGAGTTAAACCAATAGTACAGCCTAGCAAGTATATATATTTTATTGTGCAGTTTCTTATGTTAACCATAACCATAGTAATAATTTAACTAAAATCGTTTCAGCTTTGAGTGTTAGTGTGTGTCTCTGTACCAACTAAGAGTGATAAAGACGAACTAAATTGAGGTATATCCAGCATAGATACAAGGTTACCACTCAAATCATAGTGTGTATGATTATGTAATGTGTAATAAATAAATGTTAAACGGCTTTAGATCAGGCCTTAGAAACAGCCCAAATCCAAGCCCATCGAGACTTGGCCCTAAAGATGGAAACAAAGAAGTGTGGGCACATATGCAGTGGGTCCCTCCAAACCTACAGTTAATGTGTCACCCAAAACGGTGACTCCCAAAGGTGCAGTTAACGTCTGGAGGCCATGTCTGTTCTGTGAAGAAGAACATTCCATTTACAACTGCAATACTTACCCAGATCGTGCTACACGTGTAAAACGACTCAAGGAGTTGCACAGATGTACTAGGTGTCTAAGATCACATAACCCCCGATACCTGTGCAACTCAAATGCGCACCTGCAATAGGTGCAGTAAGAGTCAACACCATACAGCACTCTGTGGGGACTCAAGTACAAAGTCTCCCAAGCCACAAGTGGAGGAAGGAATTTCCACTTCAGTACAGCTCTGTAAAGTACGTCCAGATGTAAGTGTACTATCAACAAAGTTTGATCATAAATCAGCTTTGCCCACTGCCCAATAAATCTTTAAGAACAGAAGGTCCAAAGTCATCATAGGAGGATTATTTGACCAAGGATCCCAAACGACATATATCTCCCAAGAGATGGTAGATGCCTTGAAACTCATGTCTGTACATGAGACAAAAATAGACATAGCAGGATTCCTGACTAACTCCTTGGACTAACTCAGGAGTCCGAGTCTTTAAGGTGGTACAACCTAGAGTACGTTCAGGCGGCTGTGCCCAAAAGGTACAGGTTCTTGTCATAGACAAATTCCCATCAGAATTGGATGTTTATGACAACAACAACAGCCAAATTCCTAGAAGAAAAGGGAATCAAGTTGGCTGACAAAATCACGTCTGACAACCTCTCATATATTGGAATCCTTATTGGTTCAGACGTCTACCATAAGTTTATCAAAGAAAGGATGAATAGCAGGGAATGAACCTGTTAACGTCTGCAGGAGGTTATTTGCTAACAGGCCCAATATTATGGCTGAAGCAACCCATACCTGTAGACCACCAACAAGCCAACCCAGTGATGATTGCATGACTAGGAGAACAGTCACCACTGCAATTCAGAGACATGTCAGAGGATGAGCTTGATCCCCCCCCTGTACATAAATTATGGGATCTGGCAACTCTCGGCCTTGTCCCTGAACAACTTAGCCTCGGAGGAAACCACACATAACGCATTGGAGGGAATGTTTAGGTCTCCTCCAACAGTTTCTGTGTGCTTTTCTCCTACCACCAATTTACAAGTGGCATATCCCCCCGCCGGCACATTATATATATATATATATATATATATATATATATATATATATATATATATAT
>WNGS01168589.1:31889-44053 GCA_020271785.1 Procambarus virginalis | reverse complement strand
ATATATATATATATATATATATATATATATATATATATATATATATATGTATATATATATATAATATATATATATACTATATATATACTATATATATATATATATATATATATATTATATATATATATATATATATATATATAGTTATATATATGATATATATATATATGTATATATATATATTATATATATATATATATATATATATATGTATATATATATATATATATATATATATATATATATATATATATATTATATATATATATATATATATATATATAGTATATATATAATATATGCAAACAATTATATATATATATATATATATATATATATATATATATATATATATATATATATATATATATGCAAACAAGATTGTTTGCATTTGTGTTCCTCACGTGTTGCCCCAAAAAATGAGGTGATTTGATAAAATGCTATGCCCAAGATTACCATCCGAGTGCCGGCGGGGCGGGGAAGTGGTTCATATAGCCTCGGCTATCACTTCCTTATGTCCGGTCGTGATGGTCAAGTGGTTTAAGGCGTCCCCTGTACATACCAGTTGCGTTGCTCCTGGGAGTATGGGTTCGAGTCACTTCTGGGGTGTGAGTTTTCAGTTATATATATATATACTTTATATATATATATATATATAGTATATATATATATATATTATATATATTGGTGTATACTGGCAGCAGGCTTTCTTTTATACATGTCTCATTGAATATGACCGCATATTCTGTATTTACTATCTTCTGATTTAGCTGGCTTCTATCCCTCTAACTATTTTCTTAGCATCAGGGCTTAGCTGAAATAGGAGTTCTCCAAAACCCCAGAAATTACGAAAATGAGTTTTGGAGAACTCCTATTTCAGCTAAGCCCTGATGCTAAGAAAATAGTTAGAGGGATAGAAGCCCTAAATCAGAAGATAGTAAATACAGAATATGCGGTCATATTCAATGAGACATATATATCTATATAATATATATATATATATATATATATATACTATATATATATATATAATATATATATATATAAGTATAGTATATATATATATATATGATATTATTATATATACTATATATATATATATTATGTGTGCCGGCGGGGGGATGGAAATAGGCTCGGCTACCATCCTCTTTGTCCGGTAGCTTGGTCGAGTGGTTAAGGGATCGTGTACGCCAGCAGAGTGCTCCTGGCAGTACTGGTTCGAGTCACTTCTGGGGGTGTGAGTTTTTATAGTTGCATATAGTCCTGGGGACCATTCAGGCTTGTTCACTGGTTGTTGTTTTGACTTGCCAAATCAACTAAGCGGTTCGTTATGGTGAACACAAATGAAGATACACATATATAACATGTATATATAGTGTAAATAACAGTAAAAGGAGTATGTTAGGAGGAGCCATTTTGGTGAGGGGAGGTGGTGTCATCTGCATGACTTGCAAGGTGTCCACTATGCTCTTTAGGCACTGTACCAGCTTAGTTATAAGTGATGGTGAATAAACATGTAGATACCTATATATAGTATGTTATATAGTGTAATAACACCACAAGGCAGTATGGTTGGGGGAGGAATGTTAGTGCATCTGGCCTTGAACGAATGAGAGAGGAAAAGAGTGCCAGCTGCCTCTGTGTCGACCTCTGTTATTGTTTGAACTCATCATACCAGTTAGGGTGTACAGTTATGGTGAACAAAACATGTAGAGACTGATATATATACCTGTGTATATAGTGTAATAACAGCAATCTAAGGCACCCTGTAGTGTGTGTGTAGCCACCAGGCACCCTGTAGTGTGTGTGTAGCCACCAGGCACCCTGTAGTGTGTGTGTAGCCACCAGGCACCCTGTAGTGTGTGTGTAGCCACCAGGCACCCTGTAGTGTGTGTGTAGCCACCAGGCACCCTGTAGTGTGTGTGTAGCCACCAGCACCCTGTAGTGTGTGTGTAGCCACCAGGCACCCTGTAGTGTGTGTGTAGCCACCAGACACCCTGTAGTGTGTGTGTAGCCACCAGGCACCCTGTAGTGTGTGTGTAGCCACCAGGCACCCTGTAGTGTGTGTGTGTAGCCACCAGGCACCCTGTAGTGTGTGTGTAGCCACCAGGCACCCTGTAGTGTGTGTGTGTAGCCACCAGGCACCCTGTAGTGTGTGTGTAGCCACCAGGCACCCTGTAGTGTGTGTGTGTAGCCACCAGGCACCCTGTAGTGTGTGTGTGTGTAGCCACCAGGCACCCTGTAGTGTGTGTGTGTGTGTAGCCACCAGGCACCCTGTAGTGTGTGTGTGTGTGAGTGTAGCCACCAGGCACCCTGTAGTGTGTGTGTGTGTAGCCACCAGGCACCCTGTAGTGTGTGTGTGTGTAGCCACCAGGCACCCTGTAGTGTGTGTGTGTGTAGCCACCAGGCACCCTGTAGTGTGTGTGTGTGTGTAGCCACCAGGCACCCTGTAGTGTGTGTGTGTAGCCACCAGGCACCCTGTAGTGTGTGTGTGTAGCCACCAGGCACCCTGTAGTGTGTGTGTGTAGCCACCAGGCACCCTGTAGTGTGTGTGTGTAGCCACCAGGCACCCTGTAGTGTGTGTGTAGCCACCAGGCACCCTGTAGTGTGTGTGTAGCCACCAGGCACCCTGTAGTGTGTGTGTAGCCACCAGGCACCCTGTAGTGTGTGTGTGTAGCCACCAGGCACCCTGTAGTGTGTGTGTAGCCACCAGGCACCCTGTAGTGTGTGTGTAGCCACCAGGCACCCTGTAGTGTGTGTGTAGCCACCAGGCACCCTGTAGTGTGTGTGTAGCCACCAGGCACCCTGTAGTGTGTGTGTAGCCACCAGGCACCCTGTAGTGTGTGTGTAGCCACCAGGCACCCTGTAGTGTGTGTGTAGCCACCAGGCACCCTGTAGTGTGTGTGTGTAGCCACCAGGCACCCTGTAGTGTGTGTGTAGCCACCAGGCACCCTGTAGTGTGTGTGTGTAGCCACCAGGCACCCTGTAGTGTGTGTGTAGCCACCAGGCACCCTGTAGTGTGTGTGTGTAGCCACCAGGCACCCTGTAGTGTGTGTGTGTAGCCACCAGGCACCCTGTAGTGTGTGTGTGTAGCCACCAGGCACCCTGTAGTGTGTGTGTAGCCACCAGGCACCCTGTAGTGTGTGTGTGTAGCCACCAGGCACCCTGTAGTGTGTGTGTGTAGCCACCAGGCACCCTGTAGTGTGTGTGTGTAGCCACCAGGCACCCTGTAGTGTGTGTGTAGCCACCAGGCACCCTGTAGTGTGTGTGTAGCCACCAGGCACCCTGTAGTGTGTGTGTAGCCACCAGGCACCCTGTAGTGTGTGTGTGTAGCCACCAGGCACCCTGTAGTGTGTGTGTAGCCACCAGGCACCCTGTAGTGTGTGTGTAGCCACCAGGCACCCTGTAGTGTGTGTGTAGCCACCAGGCACCCTGTAGTGTGTGTGTGTAGCCACCAGGCACCCTGTAGTGTGTGTGTAGCCACCAGGCACCCTGTAGTGTGTGTGTGTAGCCACCAGGCACCCTGTAGTGTGTGTGTAGCCACCAGGCACCCTGTAGTGTGTGTGTAGCCACCAGGCACCCTGTAGTGTGTGTGTGTAGCCACCAGGCACCCTGTAGTGTGTGTGTAGCCACCAGGCACCCTGTAGTGTGTGTGTGTAGCCACCAGGCACCCTGTAGTGTGTGTGTAGCCACCAGGCACCCTGTAGTGTGTGTGTAGCCACCAGGCACCCTGTAGTGTGTGTGTAGCCACCAGGCACCCTGTAGTGTGTGTGTGTAGCCACCAGGCACCCTGTAGTGTGTGTGTAGCCACCAGGCACCCTGTAGTGTGTGTGTGTAGCCACCAGGCACCCTGTAGTGTGTGTGTAGCCACCAGGCACCCTGTAGTGTGTGTGTGTAGCCACCAGGCACCCTGTAGTGTGTGTGTAGCCACCAGGCACCCTGTAGTGTGTGTGTAGCCACCAGGCACCCTGTAGTGTGTGTGTAGCCACCAGGCACCCTGTAGTGTGTGTGTGTAGCCACCAGGCACCCTGTAGTGTGTGTGTAGCCACCAGGCACCCTGTAGTGTGTGTGTAGCCACCAGGCACCCTGTAGTGTGTGTGTGTAGCCACCAGGCACCCTGTAGTGTGTGTGTAGCCACCAGGCACCCTGTAGTGTGTGTGTAGCCACCAGGCACCCTGTAGTGTGTGTGTAGCCACCAGGCACCCTGTAGTGTGTGTGTAGCCACCAGGCACCCTGTAGTGTGTGTGTGTAGCCACCAGGCACCCTGTAGTGTGTGTGTAGCCACCAGGCACCCTGTAGTGTGTGTGTAGCCACCAGGCACCCTGTAGTGTGTGTGTAGCCACCAGGCACCCTGTAGTGTGTGTGTGTAGCCACCAGGCACCCTGTAGTGTGTGTGTAGCCACCAGGCACCCTGTAGTGTGTGTGTAGCCACCAGGCACCCTGTAGTGTGTGTGTGTAGCCACCAGGCACCCTGTAGTGTGTGTGTGTAGCCACCAGGCACCCTGTAGTGTGTGTGTGTAGCCACCAGGCACCCTGTAGTGTGTGTGTGTAGCCACCAGGCACCCTGTAGTGTGTGTGTGTAGCCACCAGGCACCCTGTAGTGTGTGTGTAGCCACCAGGCACCCTGTAGTGTGTGTGTGTAGCCACCAGGCACCCTGTAGTGTGTGTGTGTAGCCACCAGGCACCCTGTAGTGTGTGTGTGTAGCCACCAGGCACCCTGTAGTGTGTGTGTGTAGCCACCAGGCACCCTGTAGTGTGTGTGTGTAGCCACCAGGCACCCTGTAGTGTGTGTGTGTAGCCACCAGGCACCCTGTAGTGTGTGTGTGTAGCCACCAGGCACCCTGTAGTGTGTGTGTAGCCACCAGGCACCCTGTAGTGTGTGTGTAGCCACCAGGCACCCTGTAGTGTGTGTGTGTGTAGCCACCAGGCACCCTGTAGTGTGTGTGTAGCCACCAGGCACCCTGTAGTGTGTGTGTAGCCACCAGGCACCCTGTAGTGTGTGTGTAGCCACCAGGCACCCTGTAGTGTGTGTGTAGCCACCAGGCACCCTGTAGTGTGTGTGTAGCCACCAGGCACCCTGTAGTGTGTGTGTAGCCACCAGGCACCCTGTAGTGTGTGTGTGTAGCCACCAGGCACCCTGTAGTGTGTGTGTAGCCACCAGGCACCCTGTAGTGTGTGTGTGTAGCCACCAGGCACCCTGTAGTGTGTGTGTGTGTAGCCACCAGGCACCCTGTAGTGTGTGTGTGTGTGTAGCCACCAGGCACCCTGTAGTGTGTGTGTGTGTAGCCACCAGGCACCCTGTAGTGTGTGTGTGTGTAGCCACCAGGCACCCTGTAGTGTGTGTGTGTAGCCACCAGGCACCTGTAGTGTGTGTGTGTAGCCACCAGGCACCCTGTAGTGTGTGTGTGTAGCCACCAGGCACCCTGTAGTGTGTGTGTGTAGCCACCAGGCACCCTGTAGTGTGTGTGTGTAGCCACCAGGCACCCTGTAGTGTGTGTGTGTAGCCACCAGGCACCCTGTAGTGTGTGTGTGTAGCCACCAGGCACCCTGTAGTGTGTGTGTAGCCACCAGGCACCCTGTAGTGTGTGTGTGTAGCCACCAGGCACCCTGTAGTGTGTGTGTAGCCACCAGGCACCCTGTAGTGTGTGTGTAGCCACCAGGCACCCTGTAGTGTGTGTGTAGCCACCAGGCACCCTGTAGTGTGTGTGTGTAGCCACCAGGCACCCTGTAGTGTGTGTGTAGCCACCAGGCACCCTGTAGTGTGTGTGTAGCCACCAGGCACCCTGTAGTGTGTGTGTAGCCACCAGGCACCCTGTAGTGTGTGTGTAGCCACCAGGCACCCTGTAGTGTGTGTGTAGCCACCAGGCACCCTGTAGTGTGTGTGTGTAGCCACCAGGCACCCTGTAGTGTGTGTGTAGCCACCAGGCACCCTGTAGTGTGTGTGTGTAGCCACCAGGCACCCTGTAGTGTGTGTGTGTAGCCACCAGGCACCCTGTAGTGTGTGTGTGTAGCCACCAGGCACCCTGTAGTGTGTGTGTGTAGCCACCAGGCACCCTGTAGTGTGTGTGTGTAGCCACCAGGCACCCTGTAGTGTGTGTGTGTAGCCACCAGGCACCCTGTAGTGTGTGTGTGTAGCCACCAGGCACCCTGTAGTGTGTGTGTGTAGCCACCAGGCACCCTGTAGTGTGTGTGTGTAGCCACCAGGCACCCTGTAGTGTGTGTGTAGCCACCAGGCACCCTGTAGTGTGTGTGTGTGTAGCCACCAGGCACCCTGTAGTGTGTGTGTAGCCACCAGGCACCCTGTAGTGTGTGTGTGTAGCCACCAGGCACCCTGTAGTGTGTGTGTGTAGCCACCAGGCACCCTGTAGTGTGTGTGTGTAGCCACCAGGCACCCTGTAGTGTGTGTGTAGCCACCAGGCACCCTGTAGTGTGTGTGTAGCCACCAGGCACCCTGTAGTGTGTGTGTAGCCACCAGGCACCCTGTAGTGTGTGTGTGTAGCCACCAGGCACCCTGTAGTGTGTGTGTGTAGCCACCAGGCACCCTGTAGTGTGTGTGTAGCCACCAGGCACCCTGTAGTGTGTGTGTGTAGCCACCAGGCACCCTGTAGTGTGTGTGTGTAGCCACCAGGCACCCTGTAGTGTGTGTGTGTAGCCACCAGGCACCCTGTAGTGTGTGTGTAGCCACCAGGCACCCTGTAGTGTGTGTGTAGCCACCAGGCACCCTGTAGTGTGTGTGTAGCCACCAGGCACCCTGTAGTGTGTGTGTAGCCACCAGGCACCCTGTAGTGTGTGTGTAGCCACCAGGCACCCTGTAGTGTGTGTGTGTAGCCACCAGGCACCCTGTAGTGTGTGTGTAGCCACCAGGCCCTGTAGTGTGTGTGTGTAGCCACCAGGCACCCTGTAGTGTGTGTGTAGCCACCAGGCACCCTGTAGTGTGTGTGTAGCCACCAGGCACCCTGTAGTGTGTGTGTAGCCACCAGGCACCCTGTAGTGTGTGTGTGTAGCCACCAGGCACCCTGTAGTGTGTGTGTAGCCACCAGGCACCCTGTAGTGTGTGTGTAGCCACCAGGCACCCTGTAGTGTGTGTGTGTAGCCACCAGGCACCCTGTAGTGGTGTGTGTAGCCACCAGGCACCCTGTAGTGTGTGTGTGTGTGTAGCCACCAGGCACCCTGTAGTGTGTGTGTGTAGCCACCAGGCACCCTGTGTAGTGTGTGTGTAGCCACCAGGCACCCTGTAGTGTGTGTGTAGCCACCAGGCACCCTGTAGTGTGTGTGTAGCCACCAGGCACCCTGTAGTGTGTGTGTAGCCACCAGGCACCCTGTAGTGTGTGTGTAGCCACCAGGCACCCTGTAGTGTGTGTGTGTAGCCACCAGGCACCCTGTAGTGTGTGTGTGTAGCCACCAGGCACCCTGTAGTGTGTGTGTAGCCACCAGGCACCCTGTAGTGTGTGTGTGTAGCCACCAGGCACCCTGTAGTGTGTGTGTAGCCACCAGGCACCCTGTAGTGTGTGTGTGTAGCCACCAGGCACCCTGTAGTGTGTGTGTAGCCACCAGGCACCCTGTAGTGTGTGTGTGTAGCCACCAGGCACCCTGTAGTGTGTGTGTGTAGCCACCAGGCACCCTGTAGTGTGTGTGTAGCCACCAGGCACCCTGTAGTGTGTGTGTGTAGCCACCAGGCACCCTGTAGTGTGTGTGTGTAGCCACCAGGCACCCTGTAGTGTGTGTGTAGCCACCAGGCACCCTGTAGTGTGTGTGTAGCCACCAGGCACCCTGTAGTGTGTGTGTAGCCACCAGGCACCCTGTAGTGTGTGTGTAGCCACCAGGCACCCTGTAGTGTGTGTGTAGCCACCAGGCACCCTGTAGTGTGTGTGTAGCCACCAGGCACCCTGTAGTGTGTGTGTAGCCACCAGGCACCCTGTAGTGTGTGTGTAGCCACCAGGCACCCTGTAGTGTGTGTGTGTAGCCACCAGGCACCCTGTAGTGTGTGTGTGTGTAGCCACCAGGCACCCTGTAGTGTGTGTGTAGCCACCAGGCACCCTGTAGTGTGTGTGTGTAGCCACCAGGCACCCTGTAGTGTGTGTGTGTGTAGCCACCAGGCACCCTGTAGTGTGTGTGTAGCCACCAGGCACCCTGTAGTGTGTGTGTGTAGCCACCAGGCACCCTGTAGTGTGTGTGTAGCCACCAGGCACCCTGTAGTGTGTGTGTGTAGCCACCAGGCACCCTGTAGTGTGTGTGTAGCCACCAGGCACCCTGTAGTGTGTGTGTGTAGCCACCAGGCACCCTGTAGTGTGTGTGTGTAGCCACCAGGCACCCTGTAGTGTGTGTGTGTAGCCACCAGGCACCCTGTAGTGTGTGTGTAGCCACCAGGCACCCTGTAGTGTGTGTGTAGCCACCAGGCACCCTGTAGTGTGTGTGTAGCCACCAGGCACCCTGTAGTGTGTGTGTGTAGCCACCAGGCACCCTGTAGTGTGTGTGTAGCCACCAGGCACCCTGTAGTGTGTGTGTGTAGCCACCAGGCACCCTGTAGTGTGTGTGTGTAGCCACCAGGCACCCTGTAGTGTGTGTGTGTGTGTAGCCACCAGGCACCCTGTAGTGTGTGTGTGTGTGTAGCCACCAGGCACCCTGTAGTGTGTGTGTGTGTAGCCACCAGGCACCCTGTAGTGTGTGTGTGTAGCCACCAGGCACCCTGTAGTGTGTGTGTGTAGCCACCAGGCACCCTGTAGTGTGTGTGTGTAGCCACCAGGCACCCTGTAGTGTGTGTGTGTGTGTAGCCACCAGGCACCCTGTAGTGTGTGTGTGTGTAGCCACCAGGCACCCTGTAGTGTGTGTGTGTGTGTGTAGCCACCAGGCACCCTGTAGTGTGTGTGTGTAGCCACCAGGCACCCTGTAGTGTGTGTGTGTAGCCACCAGGCACCCTGTAGTGTGTGTGTGTGTGTAGCCACCAGGCACCCTGTAGTGTGTGTGTGTGTGTAGCCACCAGGCACCCTGTAGTGTGTGTGTAGCCACCAGGCACCCTGTAGTGTGTGTGTGTAGCCACCAGGCACCCTGTAGTGTGTGTGTGTGTAGCCACCAGGCACCCTGTAGTGTGTGTGTAGCCACCAGGCACCCTGTAGTGTGTGTGTGTAGCCACCAGGCACCCTGTAGTGTGTGTGTGTAGCCACCAGGCACCCTGTAGTGTGTGTGTAGCCACCAGGCACCCTGTAGTGTGTGTGTAGCCACCAGGCACCCTGTAGTGTGTGTGTAGCCACCAGGCACCCTGTAGTGTGTGTGTGTAGCCACCAGGCACCCTGTAGTGTGTGTGTGTAGCCACCAGGCACCCTGTAGTGTGTGTGTAGCCACCAGGCACCCTGTAGTGTGTGTGTAGCCACCAGGCACCCTGTAGTGTGTGTGTAGCCACCAGGCACCCTGTAGTGTGTGTGTAGCCACCAGGCACCCTGTAGTGTGTGTGTGTAGCCACCAGGCACCCTGTAGTGTGTGTGTAGCCACCAGGCACCCTGTAGTGTGTGTGTGTAGCCACCAGGCACCCTGTAGTGTGTGTGTGTAGCCACCAGGCACCCTGTAGTGTGTGTGTGTAGCCACCAGGCACCCTGTAGTGTGTGTGTAGCCACCAGGCACCCTGTAGTGTGTGTGTGTAGCCACCAGGCACCCTGTAGTGTGTGTGTAGCCACCAGGCACCCTGTAGTGTGTGTGTAGCCACCAGGCACCCTGTAGTGTGTGTGTAGCCACCAGGCACCCTGTAGTGTGTGTGTGTAGCCACCAGGCACCCTGTAGTGTGTGTGTAGCCACCAGGCACCCTGTAGTGTGTGTGTGTAGCCACCAGGCACCCTGTAGTGTGTGTGTGTAGCCACCAGGCACCCTGTAGTGTGTGTGTAGCCACCAGGCACCCTGTAGTGTGTGTGTGTAGCCACCAGGCACCCTGTAGTGTGTGTGTAGCCACCAGGCACCCTGTAGTGTGTGTGTAGCCACCAGGCACCCTGTAGTGTGTGTGTGTAGCCACCAGGCACCCTGTAGTGTGTGTGTGTAGCCACCAGGCACCCTGTAGTGTGTGTGTAGCCACCAGGCACCCTGTAGTGTGTGTGTGTAGCCACCAGGCACCCTGTAGTGTGTGTGTGTAGCCACCAGGCACCCTGTAGTGTGTGTGTAGCCACCAGGCACCCTGTAGTGTGTGTGTGTAGCCACCAGGCACCCTGTAGTGTGTGTGTAGCCACCAGGCACCCTGTAGTGTGTGTGTGTAGCCACCAGGCACCCTGTAGTGTGTGTGTGTGTGTAGCCACCAGGCACCCTGTAGTGTGTGTGTGTGTGTAGCCACCAGGCACCCTGTAGTGTGTGTGTGTAGCCACCAGGCACCCTGTAGTGTGTGTGTAGCCACCAGGCACCCTGTAGTGTGTGTGTGTAGCCACCAGGCACCCTGTAGTGTGTGTGTGTAGCCACCAGGCACCCTGTAGTGTGTGTGTAGCCACCAGGCACCCTGTAGTGTGTGTGTGTAGCCACCAGGCACCCTGTAGTGTGTGTGTGTAGCCACCAGGCACCCTGTAGTGTGTGTGTGTGTGTAGCCACCAGGCACCCTGTAGTGTGTGTGTAGCCACCAGGCACCCTGTAGTGTGTGTGTGTAGCCACCAGGCACCCTGTAGTGTGTGTGTAGCCACCAGGCACCCTGTAGTGTGTGTGTGTAGCCACCAGGCACCCTGTAGTGTGTGTGTGTAGCCACCAGGCACCCTGTAGTGTGTGTGTGTGTAGCCACCAGGCACCCTGTAGTGTGTGTGTAGCCACCAGGCACCCTGTAGTGTGTGTGTGTAGCCACCAGGCACCCTGTAGTGTGTGTGTGTAGCCACCAGGCACCCTGTAGTGTGTGTGTAGCCACCAGGCACCCTGTAGTGTGTGTGTAGCCACCAGGCACCCTGTAGTGTGTGTGTAGCCACCAGGCACCCTGTAGTGTGTGTGTGTAGCCACCAGGCACCTTGTAGTGTGTGTGTGTAGCCACCAGACACCCTGTAGTGTGTGTGTGTAGCCACCAGGCACCCTGTAGTGTGTGTGTGTAGCCACCAGACACCCTGTAGTGTGTGTGTGTGTAGCCACCAGCACCCTGTAGTGTGTGTGTGTGTAGCCACCAGGCACCTGTAGTGTGTGTGTGTGTAGCCACCAGGCACCCTGTAGTGTGTGTGTAGCCACCAGGCACCCTGTAGTGTGTGTGTAGCCACCAGGCACCCTGTAGTGTGTGTGTAGCCACCAGGCACCCTGTAGTGTGTGTGTAGCCACCAGGCACCCTGTAGTGTGTGTGTAGCCACCAGGCACCCTGTAGTGTGTGTGTGTAGCCACCAGGCACCCTGTAGTGTGTGTGTAGCCACCAGGCACCCTGTAGTGTGTGTGTAGCCACCAGGCACCCTGTAGTGTGTGTGTGTAGCCACCAGGCACCCTGTAGTGTGTGTGTAGCCACCAGGCACCCTGTAGTGTGTGTGTGTAGCCACCAGGCACCCTGTAGTGTGTGTGTAGCCACCAGGCACCCTGTAGTGTGTGTGTGTAGCCACCAGGCACCCTGTAGTGTGTGTGTGTAGCCACCAGGCACCCTGTAGTGTGTGTGTGTAGCCACCAGACACCCTGTAGTGTGTGTGTGTAGCCACCAGGCACCCTGTAGTGTGTGTGTGTAGCCACCAGGCACCCTGTAGTGTGTGTGTAGCCACCAGGCACCCTGTAGTGTGTGTGTAGCCACCAGGCACCCTGTAGTGTGTGTGTGTAGCCACCAGGCACCCTGTAGTGTGTGTGTGTAGCCACCAGGCACCCTGTAGTGTGTGTGTAGCCACCAGACACCCTGTAGTGTGTGTGTGTAGCCACCAGGCACCCTGTAGTGTGTGTGTGTAGCCACCAGGCACCCTGTAGTGTGTGTGTAGCCACCAGACACCCTGTAGTGTGTGTGTAGCCACCAGGCACCCTGTAGTGTGTGTGTGTAGCCACCAGGCACCCTGTAGTGTGTGTGTGTAGCCACCAGACACCCTGTAGTGTGTGTGTAGCCACCAGGCACCCTGTAGTGTGTGTGTGTAGCCACCAGACACCTGTAGTGTGTGTGTAACACCAGACACCCTGTAGTGTGTGTGTAGCCACCAGGCACCCTGTAGTGAGAGTGTAACCACCAGGAACCCTGTAGGTGAGTGTTGCCACCAGATATCCAT
>WNGS01168589.1:0-16008 GCA_020271785.1 Procambarus virginalis | reverse complement strand
CCTGTAGTGTGTGTGTGTAGCCACCAGGCACCCTGTAGTGTGTGTGTGTAGCCACCAGGCACCCTGTAGTGTGTGTGTGTAGCCACCAGGCACCCTGTAGTGTGTGTGTAGCCACCAACACCTGTAGTGTGTGTGTAGCCACCAGGCACCCTGTAGTGTGTGTGTAGCCACCAGGCACCCTGTAGTGTGTGTGTGTAGCCACCAGACACCGTCTGTAGTGTGTGTGTGTAGCCACCAGGCACCCTGTAGTGTGTGTGTAGCCACCAGCACCCTGTAGTGTGTGTGTAGCCACCAGACACCCTGTAGTGGTGTGTGTGTAGCCACCAGGCACCCTGTAGTGTGTGTGTAGCCACCAGGCACCCTGTAGTGTGTGTGTAGCCACCAGACACCCTGTAGTGTGTGTGTAGCCACCAGGCACCCTGTAGTGTGTGTGTAGCCACCAGGCACCCTGTAGTGTGTGTGTAGCCACCAGGCACCTGTAGTGTGTGTGTAGCCACCAGGCACCCTGTAGTGTGTGTGTAGCCACCAGGCACCCTGTAGTGTGTGTGTAGCCACCAGGCACCCTGTAGTGTGTGTGTGTAGCCACCAGGCACCCTGTAGTGTGTGTGTGTGTAGCCACCAGGCACCCTGTAGTGTGTGTGTAGCCACCAGGCACCCTGTAGTGTGTGTGTGTAGCCACCAGGCACCCTGTAGTGTGTGTGTGTGTAGCCACCAGACACCCTGTAGTGTGTGTGTAGCCACCAGGCACCCTGTAGTGTGTGTGTGTAGCCACCAGGCACCCTGTAGTGTGTGTGTAGCCACCAGGCACCCTGTAGTGTGTGTGTGTAGCCACCAGGCACCCTGTAGTGTGTGTGTAGCCACCAGGCACCCTGTAGTGTGTGTGTGTAGCCACCAGGCACCCTGTAGTGTGTGTGTGTAGCCACCAGGCACCCTGTAGTGTGTGTGTGTAGCCACCAGGCACCCTGTAGTGTGTGTGTAGCCACCAGGCACCCTGTAGTGTGTGTGTAGCCACCAGGCACCCTGTAGTGTGTGTGTAGCCACCAGGCACCCTGTAGTGTGTGTGTAGCCACCAGGCACCCTGTAGTGTGTGTGTAGCCACCAGGCACCCTGTAGTGTGTGTGTGTGTAGCCACCAGGCACCCTGTAGTGTGTGTGTGTGTAGCCACCAGGCACCCTGTAGTGTGTGTGTGTGTGTGTAGCCACCAGGCACCCTGTAGTGTGTGTGTGTGTGTGTAGCCACCAGGCACCCTGTAGTGTGTGTGTGTGTAGCCACCAGGCACCCTGTAGTGTGTGTGTGTAGCCACCAGGCACCCTGTAGTGTGTGTGTGTGTAGCCACCAGGCACCCTGTAGTGTGTGTGTGTAGCCACCAGGCACCCTGTAGTGTGTGTGTGTGTGTAGCCACCAGGCACCCTGTAGTGTGTGTGTGTGTGTGTAGCCACCAGGCACCCTGTAGTGTGTGTGTGTGAGTGTAGCCACCAGGCACCCTGTAGTGTGTGTGTGTGTAGCCACCAGGCACCCTGTAGTGTGTGTGTGTAGCCACCAGGCACCCTGTAGTGTGTGTGTGTGTGTAGCCACCAGGCACCCTGTAGTGTGTGTGTGTGTAGCCACCAGGCACCCTGTAGTGTGTGTGTGTAGCCACCAGGCACCCTGTAGTGTGTGTGTGTAGCCACCAGGCACCCTGTAGTGTGTGTGTGTGTGTAGCCACCAGGCACCCTGTAGTGTGTGTGTAGCCACCAGGCACCCTGTAGTGTGTGTGTGTAGCCACCAGGCACCCTGTAGTGTGTGTGTGTAGCCACCAGGCACCCTGTAGTGTGTGTGTAGCCACCAGGCACCCTGTAGTGTGTGTGTAGCCACCAGGCACCCTGTAGTGTGTGTGTAGCCACCAGGCACCCTGTAGTGTGTGTGTGTAGCCACCAGGCACCCTGTAGTGTGTGTGTGTAGCCACCAGGCACCCTGTAGTGTGTGTGTAGCCACCAGGCACCCTGTAGTGTGTGTGTAGCCACCAGACACCCTGTAGTGTGTGTGTAGCCACCAGGCACCCTGTAGTGTGTGTGTAGCCACCAGGCACCCTGTAGTGTGTGTGTAGCCACCAGGCACCCTGTAGTGTGTGTGTAGCCACCAGGCACCCTGTAGTGTGTGTGTGTAGCCACCAGGCACCCTGTAGTGTGTGTGTGTAGCCACCAGGCACCCTGTAGTGTGTGTGTGTAGCCACCAGGCACCCTGTAGTGTGTGTGTAGCCACCAGGCCCTGTAGTGTGTGTGTGTAGCCACCAGGCACCCTGTAGTGTGTGTGTAGCCACCAGGCACCCTGTAGTGTGTGTGTAGCCACCAGGCACCCTGTAGTGTGTGTGTAGCCACCAGGCACCCTGTAGTGTGTGTGTGTAGCCACCAGGCACCCTGTAGTGTGTGTGTAGCCACCAGGCACCCTGTAGTGTGTGTGTGTAGCCACCAGGCACCCTGTAGTGTGTGTGTGTAGCCACCAGGCACCCTGTAGTGTGTGTGTAGCCACCAGGCACCCTGTAGTGTGTGTGTGTAGCCACCAGGCACCCTGTAGTGTGTGTGTAGCCACCAGGCACCCTGTAGTGTGTGTGTAGCCACCAGGCACCCTGTAGTGTGTGTGTGTAGCCACCAGGCACCCTGTAGTGTGTGTGTGTAGCCACCAGGCACCCTGTAGTGTGTGTGTAGCCACCAGGCACCCTGTAGTGTGTGTGTGTAGCCACCAGGCACCCTGTAGTGTGTGTGTGTAGCCACCAGGCACCCTGTAGTGTGTGTGTAGCCACCAGGCACCCTGTAGTGTGTGTGTGTAGCCACCAGGCACCCTGTAGTGTGTGTGTAGCCACCAGGCACCCTGTAGTGTGTGTGTGTAGCCACCAGGCACCCTGTAGTGTGTGTGTGTGTAGCCACCAGGCACCCTGTAGTGTGTGTGTGTGTGTGTAGCCACCAGGCACCCTGTAGTGTGTGTGTAGCCACCAGGCACCCTGTAGTGTGTGTGTAGCCACCAGGCACCCTGTAGTGTGTGTGTGTGTGTAGCCACCAGGCACCCTGTAGTGTGTGTGTAGCCACCAGGCACCCTGTAGTGTGTGTGTGTAGCCACCAGGCACCCTGTAGTGTGTGTGTGTAGCCACCAGGCACCCTGTAGTGTGTGTGTAGCCACCAGGCACCCTGTAGTGTGTGTGTGTGTGTAGCCACCAGGCACCCTGTAGTGTGTGTGTAGCCACCAGGCACCCTGTAGTGTGTGTGTAGCCACCAGGCACCCTGTAGTGTGTGTGTAGCCACCAGGCACCCTGTAGTGTGTGTGTGTAGCCACCAGGCACCCTGTAGTGTGTGTGTAGCCACCAGGCACCCTGTAGTGTGTGTGTGTGTAGCCACCAGGCACCCTGTAGTGTGTGTGTAGCCACCAGGCACCCTGTAGTGTGTGTGTGTAGCCACCAGGCACCCTGTAGTGTGTGTGTGTAGCCACCAGACACCCTGTAGTGTGTGTGTAGCCACCAGGCACCCTGTAGTGTGTGTGTAGCCACCAGGCACCCTGTAGTGTGTGTGTAGCCACCAGGCACCCTGTAGTGTGTGTGTGTAGCCACCAGGCACCCTGTAGTGTGTGTGTGTAGCCACCAGGCACCCTGTAGTGTGTGTGTGTAGCCACCAGGCACCCTGTAGTGTGTGTGTGTAGCCACCAGGCACCCTGTAGTGTGTGTGTGTAGCCACCAGGCACCCTGTAGTGTGTGTGTGTAGCCACCAGGCACCCTGTAGTGTGTGTGTGTAGCCACCAGGCACCCTGTAGTGTGTGTGTAGCCACCAGGCACCCTGTAGTGTGTGTGTAGCCACCAGGCACCCTGTAGTGTGTGTGTAGCCACCAGGCACCCTGTAGTGTGTGTGTGTAGCCACCAGGCACCCTGTAGTGTGTGTGTAGCCACCAGACACCCTGTAGTGTGTGTGTAGCCACCAGGCACCCTGTAGTGTGTGTGTAGCCACCAGGCACCCTGTAGTGTGTGTGTAGCCACCAGGCACCCTGTAGTGTGTGTGTGTAGCCACCAGGCACCCTGTAGTGTGTGTGTAGCCACCAGGCACCCTGTAGTGTGAGTGTGTAGCCACCAGGCACCCTGTAGTGTGAGTGTAGCCACCAGACACCCTGTAGTGTGTGTGTGTAGCCACCAGGCACCCTGTAGTGTGTGTGTGTAGCCACCAGGCACCCTGTAGTGTGTGTGTGTAGCCACCAGACACCCTGTAGTGTGTGTGTGTAGCCACCAGGCACCCTGTAGTGTGTGTGTGTAGCCACCAGGCACCCTGTAGTGTGTGTGTAGCCACCAGGCACCCTGTAGTGTGTGTGTAGCCACCAGGCACCCTGTAGTGTGTGTGTGTAGCCACCAGGCACCCTGTAGTGTGTGTGTGTAGCCACCAGGCACCCTGTAGTGTGTGTGTAGCCACCAGACACCCTGTAGTGTGTGTGTGTAGCCACCAGGCACCCTGTAGTGTGAGTGTGTAGCCACCAGACACCCTGTAGTGTGTGTGTAGCCACCAGACACCCTGTAGTGTGTGTGTAGCCACCAGACACCCTGTAGTGTGTGTGTGTAGCCACCAGACACCCTGTAGTGTGTGTGTAGCCACCAGACACCCTGTAGTGTGTGTGTAGCCACCAGACACCCTGTAGTGTGTGTGTGTAGCCACCAGACACCCTGTAGTGTGTGTGTAACCACCAGACACCCTGTAGTGTGTGTGTAGCCACCAGGCACCCTGTAGTGAGAGTGTAACCAGCAGGAACCCTGTAGTGTGAGTGTTGCCACCAGATATCCATATAGAATGGTTGTAGCCAGCAGGCCCAACTTACTGTGTTCCAATGTCTTCTAAAGCCATGGACTGAGCAGAGTTCACTGTAACATTTCCTGGGAATGTTTGTGAAAAAATTTCCACGACAGACTTTGTGGGGAGAAGCAGGAGGAACCTGGTGTGTGGTCGCTCTTGACACAACCAGCGCAGTGTTGTAGTCTTGCCCGCTCCAGCAATGGCGTCAATCTTCACAACCTGGACAATAATTATAACATCATTCACAAGCTGGACAACCAACTATAATATAATTTACAACCTGGATAGCTATTATACCATCTTTCAGACCCTGGACAACAAATCATAATATAGTTTATAACTTGGACAACCACTTGAAACAATTCACAACCCATATAGCAATTATATCAACTCTCAAAATGCAATCAATTATTATATCATCATTCAAAACCTGGACAACAATAATACAATCATTCACAACTTGGACGATAAATATAACATCCATCAAAACCTGGACAACAATTATAATATCATTCACAATTTGACAATTATATAGCATCATTCGTAACCTGGACAACAATTACCTGCTTGATTATAAAATTACCTGCATAAATTATAACATTCGTCACAACCTGGACAATAATTATAACATTCTTCTCAACCTGGTACTGTAATTTTGTACAACCCAGTGTGTACTGTAATTATATCACAGTACACACAGTACACATAGTGACGTTACTTACATGACCGGCTTCTGTAAGTATTATTACGGTGCACTCTCCTATATTTGTCCCCTGTTCCAGTGTGTCATATCTCCACACCTTGCAGGTTCCCTGAGACGCAGGGAATCGTTTGATATAAGAGGCAGCTGTAAAGAGTACGTATTTGTGGAGAAATTACCATTCCTAAGTTTTACAGGTAAGGGGATTTACGCCTCTAATACATACAAAATGGCGACACCCCTGTCAGGATGGCGCCAAAAAGGTGAAGACGCCAGCAGGCTGGCGATTGGCTGGTTGGGGTTATGTGACGAGATCGACCAATGAGAGCCCGCCCCTGGAGCGGGCTCGGTGACGTCACCGAGAGGCCTGGCTCGGTGCTTGTGGAAGTGCTGGCTCAGAGATTTATGGCCCTTTGACGAGAGCGGAAGTGCATCAGTGTGTTCTCGAGATTGGGGGTTTTAGAAGCCCCGCCCAGTGGATTGTGCAGCCTAACGCATTCTACCATCGACATAGAAGACTAGTGTACTCCCAGGGAGCACAAAGAAGCAGAGTTTAGTAGGCGAAAAAACACCAAGAGCTCTTTGGTGTTAGTCTACGACGGAGATGAGCGGCGACGTTGAGAGAGCAGTGGAGAGCAGCAGATCGCGCTCCAACACCACGTGCAAGCTGCCAACCCGTCCTCGCAAATTCGTATAGTCAGTATTGACTTATTAAATAAGTGCATAGGTGACATACTTAACATAATAGTTTCCCTTGAAAATCTTCATAGAAAACACCGACCTTATCTAACCTACTTAGTATGTTAAGATAAGGATCTTATTGCTTCGTAATTACAATTATTACCTAACCTATACCTATAATAGGTTAAGTAACAATTGTAATTACGAAGCTATAAGTTGCTTGTTTTAACATACTAAGTAGGTTAGGTAAGGTCGGTGTTTTCTATGAAGATTTTCAAGGGAAACTATTATGTTTAGTATGTCACCTATGCAGGTAACTAATAAGTCAATATTGACTATATAAATTTGCGAGGACGGGTTGCAGCTGCCGTGACCGGGTCACATCCAATGGAGACTCGGAAGGGAAACATCGCGTCTGGATCCATATTCGTCTCGGTTTAAGGAGCGAATGATGAAAGCGATGTGCTCAGTGACCACTAGCTGGGCCAGCTTGGAAGAATTGAAATCTGGGAATGGAACGGCGATGACGCGTTACTCCATGACGCCCGAGGACCTGTGACACACGACCGGAACGCCAAGGAACGGCCCAGGAACCGTGAACCTCTACAACTGTCGGAGCCCAGACGTCGGTGGACAGGATTGTTTTTAAGGTAGATTGTCATTTCCCTCCCATTGTCCCTTGGTAACTAGGCTAGATAGGCCCAGTATATATTTCTATCAGTGTGTTTCGTATTATTTTAGGAGTATGTAGCTCACATATTATCTACTACCTGAAGAAGACAGCGTGGGACGAGTGTGGCAGAGTTGTGCGGACGACAGGTCTACGCTGACGGAGCTGCCTCCCAGTGAGGGTCCAAGCACTCTCCTTCAAATTTTGCCCTGCTGTCCGAGTTGCCAGAGGTGGCGAGAGGAGAGCTGCCAACGTTCTTCTGCTCTCAAGTGTCCTGTTTTTTTTTTATTTCTATAGTTTTTCCACACCCTTGTACTTTGTTGCTGTGCTAGCTTACATCTCTGATTAAACCATGGGTTTCTCATATGCATTTAATTTTTTTCCTTTTAGACTGAGACAAACTTGTCTGCTGCCTCCTTACACTTCTGCATGAAGTGTAAGGAGGCATGAGTGTTCTTTCATCATGTCTTGGGCCATCTTTCTCTGGGCTCTGTTTCCCAAGTTATATCTGTTAGGAATTTTCTTCTCTCCTCACAGATTCCCTGTCGGAATGCTAGTCTTTTGTTTGCAGGTCCCATAAGTACACACGTAGTGGCGTTACTTACATGACCATTTTCTGTAAGTACGCATGTTTTGGCGTTAATTACATGATTGTCTTCTATAAGTACACACATTGTGACGTTACTTACATGACTGGTTGTAAGTACACACATTGTGACGTTACTTACATGACTGGTTGTAAGTACACACATTGTGACGTTACTTACATGACTGGTTATAAGTACACACATTGTGACGTTACTTACATGACTGGTTGTAAGTACACACATTGTGACGTTACTTACATGACTGGTTATAAGTACACACATTGTGACGTTACTTACATGACTGGTTGTAAATACACACATTGTGACGTTACTTACATGACTGGTTGTAAATACACACATTGTGACGTTACTTACATGACTGGTTGTAAGTACACACATTGTGACGTTACTTACATGACTGGCTTTAAATACACACATTGTGACGTTACTTACATGACTGAATGTAAGAACAAACATAAGGACTTTACTTACATCATTGGCTTGTATTTTATGGTTGATAATTCTTAGTTGTTCTTGAGTAAGATGCAGTCTCTCGCTGTGGATGACCTTCTGTGTTGTCTGTTGACCCGCAGACACCTGCTGCAGATGTTGACCCTCAGACACCTGCTGCAGCTGTTGACCCACAGACACCTGCTGCAGCTGTTGACCCTCAGACACCTGCTGCAGCTGTTGACCCACAGACACCTGCTGCAGCTGTTGACCCTCAGACACCTGCTGCAGCTGTTGACCCTCAGACACCTGCTGCAGGTGTTGACCCACAGACACCTGCTGCAGCTGTTGACCCTCAGACACCTGCTGCAGCTGTTGACCCTCAGACACCTGCTGCAGCTGTTGACCCTCAGACACCTGCTGCAGCTGTTGACCCTCAGACACCTGCTGCAGCTGTTGACCCTCAGACACCTGCTGCAGCTGTTGACCCACAGACACCTGCTGCCGCTGTTGACCCTCAGACACCTGCTGCAGGTGTTGACCCACAGACACCTGCTGCAGCTGTTGACCCTCAGACACCTGCTGCAGCTGTTGACCCTCAGACACCTGCTGCAGCTGTTGACCCTCAGACACCTGCTGCAGCTGTTGACCCTCAGACACCTGCTGCAGCTGTTGACCCACAGACACCTGCTGCAGGTGTTGACCCTCAGACACCTGCTGCAGCTGTTGACCCACAGACACCTGCTGCAGCTGTTGACCCTCAGACACCTGCTGCAGCTGTTGACCCTCAGACACCTGCTGCAGCTGTTGACCCTCAGACACCTGCTGCAGCTGTTGACCCTCAGACACCTGCTGCAGGTGTTGACCCACAGACACCTGCTGCCGCTGTTGACCCTCAGACACCTGCTGCAGCTGTTGACCCTCAGACACCTGCTGCAGGTGTTGACCCTCAGACACCAGTTGTAGTTCCTCGTGATAATTAATTCCTGCAGTTCTCCATCTATTCTCATACAGGTGTAGTGTATAATACACCATGTAGTAGTACCTGTAAGGTTATCATAGAGGTAGTGTATATACACCAGGTGAAGTACCTGTAAGGTTATCATAGAGGTAGTGTATAATACACCAGGTGAAGTACCTGTAAGGTTATCATTGTATAAGAGTTTAATACACCAGGTTGAAGTACCTGTTGGAAAACGACACCATTTACTAACTTTTAATACACTAGGTACATAATATTGCTGCTGATTTACTGCTAACAAGTTAACACAAAGAAAACGAGATTGCAGTGGAATTTTTCCTCAGAAGAAAACGAGGATATCATTGCCATATGTCACCATTTAACTTAGCAGCTAATAATATTGGGAATTCTTCTTAAAACATCACTCTCTGGACTGCACACATCATAAAAACATTACCCTTGAACGAACTTAATTATCAGTACTAAAATAGATTAAATATAAACCCTCTTTCAACTTCTTAATGATACAACCATGTCTGGTGGTGACAGCGATATTTAAGGGATAAAAGGAAGTAGCCATTTTAACCCTGGACAGTTCAAACGTGACATGTTGTCATCTCGAGTACTTGTGTATGACTAAATATTGTCGAGGAGTTAAACAGCTCAAATCGTCACCATCATTATCAGGGAAGGCATTATATATCCGTACAGTATACTAAATGATTTGTAGAGTTCTTAAATAAATAAATATAAATAAATATGTTTATTCAGGTAAGGTATATACATACAAGTGAGGTTACATTAATGGATCGAATTATAGGTAGAGCTAGTACATACAATGCCTAAAGCCACTATTACGCAATGCGTTTCGGGCAGGAAGAACATTAATATCTAGAACTTAATACTAATAGAGCATAAAGAATAAAATGTGTTGAGAACAAATACAAATAAAGATAAAAAAAAGGGGGAACATGACTGAAAAAGCAGCACAAATAAAAAAGGTTGACAAACAGCGTTGATTAAAAAATAACAGACATGGGTTGAACTAGAGGGGTAAGGTAGGTTACAGGGAATTTATAAGGTAGTGTTTAGTTTTTTTCTTAAACTGGTTGAGAGAGGTACAGTCTTTAACATGGTTGGGGAGGTCATTCCACATTCTGGGTCCCTTGATTTGTAGAGCATTTCTAGTTTGATTAAGCCGTACTCTTGGAATATCAAAACTGTATTTATTTCTGGTGTGGTGCTCATGGGTTCTGTTACAACCTTCAATGAAGCTTTTGAGTTCAGGATTGGCATTACAGTTCAGCGTTTTATATATGTATGATACACATGAGAGAATGTGCAGTGACTTAATATCTAACATATTCAGAGATTTGAGTAGGGGTACCGAGTGATGTCTGGGGCCAGAGTTGGATATTGTCCTAATAGCAGCTTTGTGTTGAGTAATTAGAGGACGTAAATGATTTTGGGTAGTAGAACCCCAAGCACAAATACCATAGTTGAGATATGGATAGATGAGGGAGTAATAGAGAGTCACCAGGGCAGGTCGGGGTACATAATATCTGATCTTAGAGAGAATGCCAACAGTTTTTGAAACTTTTTTGATATGTTTAGAATGTGTCCCTGGAAGTTCAGCTTGTGGTCAATGAGAACGCCAAGGAACTTACCATCTAATTTGTTACAAATTTGGGTATTGTTAATTTTGAGATTTATTTGATTAGAGGATTTATTGCCAAACAGAATATAGAAAGTTTTGTCAATGTTAAGGGTGAGTTTGTTGGCAGTTAGCCAAAGATGGACTTTATTTAGCTCGTATTTACTGTGGCATTTAGAGCAAGGGGGTCAGGACTGGAGTAAATGAAGGTTGTGTCGTCAGCAAAAAGAATTGGTTTGAGGTGTTGGGAGGCATTTGGAAGGTCATTAATGTAGATGAGAAAGAGGAGAGGGCCAAGTATGCTGCCCTGAGGAACACCGATGTTGATGGGTAGGGTGGGAGAAATTTCTTTGTGTAATTTTAATATTCTTATTTCTTTGTGTAATTTTACTCTTTTGTTTAGCTATATAAACAGTAAATCCAAAGTTGAGCAACAATCTCATCTCTTTATTACAGATTATTATTATTATACACATAACTAAATAATTTATATATGGCAAAATTCAAGGTGTAAACTGCCGCACAAAGTTAAATAGTAAGGAACATCACAAGAATATAAATGTAAAGAACCTAACAAGAATGGAATAGTATGGAACATCACAAGATGGAATAGTATAGAACACCACAATAATTATGAGGTATGGAGTAGGATGGAGTATGGAAGAATGGAGTAGTGGGGAACACCGCACAACCCGTCCTCGCAAATTCGTATACTCAATATTGACTTATTAAATATGGGTATAGGTGACATGCTAAACAATAGTTTCCCTTGAAAAGCTTCATAGAAACACCGACCTTACCTAACGTACTTAGTATGTTAAGATAAGCATCTTATTGCTACGTAATTACAATTATTACCTAACCTATACCTATAATAGGTTAAGTAACAATTGTAATTACGAAGTTATAAGATGCTTATTTTAACATACTAAGTAGGTTAGGTAAGGTCGGTGTTTTCTATGAAGCTTTTCAAGGGAAACTATTATGTTTAGTATGTCACCTATGCAGGTAACTAATAAGTCAATATTGACTATACGAATTTGCGAGGACGGGTTGCACCGCAACAATGGAGTAGTGTGGAAGACTACAAGAATGGAGAGACGTTCATTTGTGTACGCAGACACAGATGACCGACAGCGACACTTGTTACAAATGATCCTTGGCTGACCGCTACTGCACAACATATATTACAACTTACACCAGACTGGCCCTCGTGGCACTAAGCTTGTATCAACTGTTCCACCACCGACCCCCGTGGTACAACTGTTCCACCACCGACCCCCGTGGTACAACTGTCCCACCACCGACCCGTGGTACAACTGTTCCACCACCGACCCCCGTGGTACAACTGTCCCACCACCGAACCCCGTGGTACAACTGTTCCACCACCGACCCCCGTGGTACAACTGTCCCACCACCGACCCCCGTGGTACAACTGTCCCACCACCGACCCCCGTGGTACAACTGTTCCACCACCGACCCCCGTGGTACAATTGTTCCACCACCGACCCCCGTGGTACAACTGTTCCACCACCGACCCCCGTGGTACAACTGTCCCACCACCGACCCCCGTGGTACAACTGTTCCACCACCGACCCCGTGGTACAACTGTCCACCACCGAACCCCGTGGTACAACTGTTCCACCACCGACCCCCGTGGTACAATTGTTCCACCACCGACCCCCGTGGTACAACTGTCCCCACCACCGAACCCCGTGGTACAATGTTCCACCACCGACCCCCGTGGTACAACTGTCCCACCACCGACCCCCGTGGTACAACTGTCCCACCACCGAACCCCGTGGTACAACTGTCCCCCACCGACCCCCGTGGTACAACTGTTCCACCACGACCCCCGTGGTACAACTGTCCCACCACCGACCCCGTGGTACAACTGTCCCACCACCGACCCCCGTGGTACAACTGTTTCCACCACCGACCCCCGTGGTACAACTGTCCCACCACCGAACCCCGTGGTACAACTGTTCCACCACCGACCCCNTTTCCTTAAGTACTTTCGTATATTTAAATCTTATATCAATAAATCTATATATTCACTCCTTCTGAAGATGTATTAATATACGAAAGTACTTAAGGAAATTCCTGTTTCATTTTTCCTCCGTGGTCTGACATTGTCACATTTTTAATCACGTGTTTATTTTCGTGATACACACACACACACACCACACACACACACACACACACCACACACACACACAAACACACACACACAACACACACACACACACACACACACACACACACACCATATATATATATATATATATATATATATATATATATATATATAATATATATATATATATATATAATGAATGAAAACTCACACCCCAGAAGTGACTCGAACCCATACTCCCAGGAGCAACGCAATTGGTATGTACAAGACGCCTTAAACCACTTGACCATCACGACCGGACAAAATGAGGTGATAGCCGAAGCTATTTGAACCACCCCACCGCCGGCACTCGGATGGTTATCTTGGGCATAGCATTTTACCAAATCACCTCATTCTTTGGGGCACACGTGAGGAACACAAATGCGAACAAGCCTGAATGGTCCCCAGGACTATATACGAATGAAAACTCACACCCCAGAAGTGACTCGAACCCATACTCCAGGAGCAACGCAACTGGTATGTACAAGA
This sequence comes from Procambarus virginalis, assembly GCA_020271785.1. Lineage (NCBI taxonomy): Eukaryota > Metazoa > Arthropoda > Malacostraca > Decapoda > Cambaridae > Procambarus > Procambarus virginalis. The sequence goes on along the minus strand of WNGS01168589.1, from coordinate 2,844 downwards.
CGCCTTAAACCACTTGACCATCACGACCGGACAAATGAGGTGATAGCCGAAGCTATTTGAACCACCCCACCGCCGGCACTCGGATGGTTATCTTGGGCATAGCATTTTACCAAATCACCTCATTCTTTGGGGCACACGTGAGGAACACAAATGCGAACAAGCCTGAATGGTCCCCAGGACTATATGTGAATGAAAACTCACTCCCCAGAAGTGACTCGAACCCACACTCCCAGGAGCAACGCAACTGGTATGTACAAGACGCCTTAAACAACTTGACCATCACGACCGGACAAAATGAGGTGATAGCTGAAGCTATTTGAACCACCCCACCGCCGGCACTCGGATGGTTATCTTGGGCATAGCATTTTACCAAATCACCTCATTCTTTGGGGCACACGTGAGGAACACAAATGCGAACAAGCCTGAATGGTCCCCAGGACTATATGCGAATGAAAACTCACACCCCAGAAGTGACTCGAACCCAAACTCCCAGGAGCAACGCAACTGGTATGTACAAGACGCCTTAAACCACTTGACCATCACGACCGGACAAAATGAGGTGATAGCCGAAGCTATTTGAACCACCCCACCGCCGGCACTCGGATGGTTATCTTGGGCATAGCATTTTACCAAATCACCTCATTCTTTGGGGCACACGTGAGGAACACAAATGCGAACAAGCCTGAATGGTCCCCAGGACTATATGCGAATGAAAACTCACACCCCAGAAGTGACTCGAACCCATACTCCCAGGAGCAACGCAACTGGTATGTACAAGACGCCTTAAACCACTTGACCATCACGACCGGACAAAATGAGGTGATAGCCGAAGCTATTTGAACCACCCCACCGCCGGCACTCGGATGGTTATCTTGGGCATAGCATTTTACCAAATCACCTCATTCTTTGGGGCACACGTGAGGAACACAAATGCGAACAAGCCTGAATGGTCCCCAGGACTATATGCGAATGAAAACTCACACCCCAGAAGTGACTCGAACCCACACTCCCAGGAGCAACGCAACTGGTATGTACAAGACGCCTAAACCACTTGACTATCACGACCGGACAAAATGAGGTGATAGCCGAAGCTATTTGAACCACCCCACCGCCGGCACTCGGATGGTTATCTTGGGCATAGCATTTTACCAAATCACCTCATTCTTTGGGGCACACGTGCATTTGTGTTCCTCACGTGTGGAACACGTGAGGAACACAAATTGAAGACATCATAAGAAGGAAAGTGAAACTCCATGCAACCTCTGAAGAGACAACTAATACAACACCTATACCCCCTATTAGACTATTTTACAGGAACTTCTTCTCCACAGCTCATAAAACGGAGGAAAGGGTCCTGAAAGATATTGTTAATAGAAATGTTATCCCTACAGACAAAAATCAGAAGATACAACTAACGATTTACTATAAAAACAAAAAACGGCCAGCCTACTCATGAGAAACTCTCCAGACACGGAGCAGAACGCTCTAAAGGAGACAAACGTCGTCTATGCCTTCAAATGCCCTCTTGGGGACTGTAAGCCTCAAAAAACCCAGTATATAGGCAAGACAACAACATCTCTTTCCAGGCGTTTAACGATGCATAAGCAACAGGGCTCCATTAAGGAACATATACTCTCTTCCCACAACCAAACCATCACCAGAGAAATCTTAGCAAACAACACAGAAATCATTGATAGATACAGCGACAGCAGGTGGCTTGACATCTGCGAGGCACTACACATCAAGAAGTCAACACCAGCAATCAACAGCCAATTACGCACAACTATATTCTACCCACTTCAAGACTCCGCTCCAATATAGAAACATCAGGAAATATGGGATAATAGGCCTTCTGCAGTTCTGTTACCCAACTTCTATCTGTTACCCAACTATCCATTGTTCCGTGTTCTATGTTTTGTTGAAAGTTTGCTTTTTCACCCCACTATTGTATTACATCACCTCACCCAAATGCAGGTATAAGAGCCAAAATGCTGTTTCAGTCATAAAGTTGTGTGTGGATAAACTGAAGTCTTTGAAAATGTAATAAGTTTACTAAACGCTCTCAAGTGTCGCGTCAGACTAGAAATAAAAAATGAATTTTGGAGAATTGATTTTTCATTTACTGTCACCAGTAAAAAGAAACATAAGGAAAATCGAGAAAATTCGTGTTAGAATTATTAATCTTACTTTTTCGGTCATATTTAATAACATATGTCTACAGGAAGACTGCTACCAAAATATATATATATATATATATATAATATATATATAATATAATATTATATATATATATATATATATATATATACATATATATATATATATACATATATATATATATACATATATATATATATTATATATATATATATATATATATATATATATATATATATATATATATATATATATATATATATATATATATATATATATATATATATATAGGACATATGGTGTGTCACTGTTAAGCTGAACAAGCAGCTGTCGTGCATGCAGGTCATACAGTGTGTCACTGTTAAGCTCTACAAACAGCTGTCATTCATGCAGATAATCAATTCCAAGGGAGTTATGTGTCCAAATACTTTAATGATCAACACCAAACATAACATTATAACTGACTTTTAAACCTCAATTCTCTAGTGTTTGTGATGAAATTTTAAATATTACATTAAGCAAATTATGAAGTATTTTAAATACCAAATTTCAAGTTATCACATCCTAATGTTCATTGCTCTTGTTGGTCTTACCTGATTCGTGAGTAATTATTGATGTCGATGAACTTGGCTATATCAATGAGACTAACTGTGCCCTCCAATTTATTAATTGACAAAAATCTGAAAA